>ML111337.1:0-21254 GCA_003697995.1 Taxidea taxus jeffersonii
GGTTTTGGCCTCTTTGACCACCAGCAGCGGCGGCAGGTCTTTGTCAAGTGAGCAGCCTGCCCGGGGCGTCCGGGGCCTGAAGCTAGGGTTGTCACTGGGCTCTTACCCCTGGGCCCTGGCAGCACGGATGACCAGGTGTGTCGTCCTCTCCCCCACTGCCCCCAGATGCACGCTGCACCCCAGTGACCAGCTAGCTTTGGAGGGCCCACTGTCCCGTGTGAAGTCCCTGAAGAAGTCCCTGCGCCAGTCCTTCCGCCGGATACGTCGGAGCCGGGTGTCCAGCCGGAAGCGGCGGCCAGCTGGTCCCCCTGGAGAGGTGAGGCCGAGACCAGCCATGAGCCCAGGAGAGCTCTGAGCAGCCCACAGCAGGTCCACACTAGCCCTGTCTCCCCACTTGCTGTGGCCATGCTGAGTAGGTTCCTGCCTGCCGCCCTGCCCACCAGCCCCGTGGCCTTGGCCACATCATACCACATCTCTATGCCTCACCCTCCCCAAGCGTAAAGGGCCAGGTCCCCAGGAAATACCAGGCGGGTCGTGGTGTGATGGGTTGGTGGTGAGCAGTCCCGTGTCCCCAGAACGGTGAGGCCGGAGCCCCCGCTCAAGTCCGACCCCACCCGCTGCAGGGACAGGAGGGGGCAGCCAGGCCTGAGCGCACTGGGGTGCAGAGCATGGAGCTGGCTCCGGTGCAGCGCAAGATCGAGGCCCGCTCGGCCGAGGATTCCTTCACGGGATTTGTCCGGACCCTCTACTTTGCTGACACCTACCTGAGGGACAGTGAGTGGCCAGCCTGAAGTGGGGGGCCCAGGAGAGCACTCCTTGGCCCAAGGGCATGTTGGAGGCTGCTGCCTGGCCTGGCTGGGAGGACCCTAAGAGGGGCTTCCACTTGGGAGCACGGGGAGACCGGACCCCCTGCCTGCGTCTCCAAGGCAGATTACGCTGGCTTCGCACTCAGGCTCCACCATGCTCTCGGAGTGTGACCTGGGACATGTCACTTCTCCCCCTGTCGCATGCCTGCTGGTGTCCAGTGTGAGCTCTGCAGAAGCTCCCCTGTGGCCTCCCACCAGGGCAGGGATGGTGGGGCAGGGACGAGGGTCTTGAGGATCAAGCTATCCTGGATTCAGGATGATCTGTGCGTGGGGCCCCTGGTCGTCAGCCTTCCCAGCTTCGCCTTTCTACACCCCAGGGGGTAGGCAGGACCCACAGCCATTCCATTTTACAGGGGAGGAAACTGAGGCTTCCAGAGTTTGCCAACTTGACCTTGGAGTCACACAGGTAGTGAGAGGCAAGGCCAGGATGTAAGCCCAGGTCACCTGGCTCCACCCGACCCACAGAACCGTGGGTTAGGTACAAACCTTTACCTCTTGACAGGCTCCCGCCACTGCCCCTCGCTGTGGGCCGGCACCAATGGGGGTACCGTCTATGCCTTCGCCCTGCGCGTGCCCCCCGCCGAGCGGAGAATGGACGAGCCTGTGCGGGCAGAGCAGGGTGAGTGCTGGGCAGGGGGAGAGCAGAGGGTGCTCCTCTGCCTCGGTTTGGGGTGGGGTGGCACCTCTAGCCTCGCCCTGTGCCCGACCCTCACCCACCACTTGCCTCTTGCCTTGTAGCCAAGGAGATCCAGCTGATGCACCGAGCGCCCGTGGTGGGCATCCTGGTGCTAGACGGACACAGCGTGCCCCTTCCCGAGCCCCTGGAGGTGGCACATGACCTGTCAAAGAGCCCAGACATGCAGGGAGGCCACCAGCTGCTTGTGGTGTCAGAGGAGCAGTTCAAGGTGCTGCTCGGGTACAGGCGGGCCCCCTGGGAATCCTGGGGGCGTCTGGGGAGCTCAGATGACAGGCTGGTTGTGGTTTCTGCAGACGTGTGCAAGGCCACCGAGGCACAGAAGAAGAGGGGGGTGGAGCCCGTGGGCTCCAGGGTCAGCGTGGGGGTCACTGAAGCAGGATCTGTGTCTGTGGGAGGGACAGCGAGCACAGACATGGAAGTAAGGAGGCCCCGCCTCCTTGCAGTCCGAGTGCAGGGGCTGCAGGGCTGAGCGCCAGGGGGCGCCCAGAGAGGGGGGCCAACTTCCCTGGGAAGGGTGGGGGGCCGTCTGCCAAGGAGCCGGGCCGTGCAGCCACACCGGGCAGGGAAGCCAGGAATCCTCGCTTGGCTGGACGGCGCGTGGGGGGCCGTGGTCGGGCCGGGCTGTGAGCCGTGCCCTTGCCCCCAGGTGTTCACGCTGCCCAAGGTGAGTGCCAAGCTGAAGCTGAAGCTGACCGCCCTGGAGGGCTCGCGGGTGCGGCGGGTCAGCGTGGCCCACTTCGGCAGCTGTCGAGCCGAGGACTACGGGGAGCATCACCTGGCCGTGCTCACCAACCTGGGCGACGTGCAGGTGGTCTCGCTACCCCTGCTCAAGCCGCAGGTGCGGTACAGCTGCATCCGGCGCGAGGACGTCAGCGGCATCGCCTCCTGTGTCTTCACCAAATACGGCCAAGGTGGGCCCGGGGCAGGCGTGGGGGGACCTGCTGGGGGGTGTACATGGTGTGGGGGTCCCACCGGGCAGCCAGGCCGGAGGAACCTCAGCCGAGGACTTCGAGGGAGGCCCCAGCCCCTCGTACCTCCTGTGGGGTTGGGGGGTGGGGGTGTCCCCTCGGCAGGTGCCGTACCCAGGGGTCGGGGGCTGGCCTTACCTGCGTGGCCTCTGCTCATTCCCCGCACAGGCTTCTACCTGATCTCACCCTCAGAGTTCGAGCGCTTCTCTCTCTCCACCAAGTGGCTGGTTGAGCCCCGGTGTCGGGTAGATTCAGCAGAGACGAAGAGCCACAGCCGCCCCCGCAACGGATCAGGCCCAGAGAAGGCCTTGGGCCGAGCCAGGTCAGCAGAAGGACAGGTGGCCTCAGGCTGGCGACTGGCCAGAGATCTCCTCCCTGGTGAGCTAAGCCCACCCCCCACCCTCCTAGCTCTGGCTCACCAGCACCCCCCACACCCTGTCGTAGGTGCCTCCCTCCCGTGCAGGTTGCCAACCCCGGCAAGGCTTGGTTTACCGCCCTGGCTCAGGGTAGGCCGAGTCAGCTGACCTCATTATTCACGGGATCGGGGCTTTCTGAGCCAGAATGAGGAGCCTAGCCCCCTCCTCGGCCCCCCTCCATCCTCACCGTCTCTCTCCCCACAGGAACTCAGGGAGCCAGAGTGATGGAGAGGGTAAGACGGGCTTCCCTGTGGCCAGGGCTGTGGGGGGGTAGAGGCATTGTGATACTCGGGCCCAGACCCAGACCGAAGAGGACGGAAGGGAACCCCAGGCCTGCAGGGGGTGTGCAGGCTGGGTAGAAACAGCATCCCTTCCGGTCCTGAGCTCTGGGCTCTGGCACCCCCGCTCCAAGGGAGCTGGGGCAAAGAGGCCCCAGGGCTCGCCTGACTTGGTCTCTGCCTTTCAGAGAGAAGGCCCGGCCGAGTGATGGAACATGCTCTGCTCAATGACGAGAGTGAGTTGGGGCAGGAGTTGGCGGCCTGGTGTGAGGGATGTTCCAGGGGAAGCATGGAAGGCCAGGGTAGAAGTGAGGGCCATTACCCTGAGGGGGCAGACCTGTCCAACACCCCACCAGTAGAAGGGTGGAGAAACATTTGTGTGTGGCCCGGTCTCTGCTGGCGTCACCACGCCTCTGCCCCCCCCCTCCCAATCCTGCAGGGGTCCTGAAGGAGATCCAGAGCACACTGGAGGGAGACCGAGGGTGAGTCGCTGCTCGGGCCTGTGGGGTGGGCCCTGCAATGCCAGGAGATCTCTGGGAATGAGGGTCCTTGCCTGGCCTCCCCAAGGTCCCATGGATGGTGACTGTTCTATCTCTGCGCATGCAGGAGCCGTGGCGATTGGCGTTCTCAGCGAGTGGCCGTGGGGTACAGCCTCAGCAATGGGGGAGGTAGGTAGGGCTCTGGATGCTGCTGCAGGGCTGGGGGGGCAGCTGGGAAGGCATGCTTCCTAACTCGGGGGGGCAGAGGAGAAAGCACCCACATGGGTCCCCGGGTGTCCTGAAAACCTCTGCCTCTGGGCTCCGGGTAGGGGACAGAGGCCGCTGGCCTGCCCAGGAGGCTCTGAGCCATTGCTCTGTCTCCTTCCACAGCAGAGTGAGCAGGTTGTGGGTCTAGGCCGCGCCACACACACACACTACTGAAGGCTCTCCCCGGGGCCTGGCCCCGCCTGCGAGGACCGTGCCCTGGGCTGCGCCAGGGGCTGGAGCCGACCCCAGTGTCCGGCCGCTGCTGCTCTTGGCCTCGGGCGAGGCAGGCCCCGGGGCTGTGGGGCTGCCCCTCCTGGGCCTTGTCTGTCTTGGTTCTCTTGTCAATGTTGCACAGTTTTTACTCCCTCCCCTTTTTGTAGTGGGCTGGGTTTTAAATTATAAATTTTAATTGCCTCTGGCTGAAAAAGAGTTTTTAATAAACACCTTATTACCTCTTCACCAGACTGGTCCAAGGACTAATATTTTCAATTGTGGAGAAATTGTCTGCGTAGACGGAAATGATTGTTAGCCAGTCCCTTGCCTTTGCCCCGGGGTGCCGTTGCTGGACCAGGCTGGTGGTCCAGGGAATCCCTTTTTTAAGCCGTTTGAGTCAGAGCAAGTGTGCTTGGTTGTGTCTGAGCACCGACCCCTCCGTGTGTGGGAACGAACGGCAAGAGGTAGCCGTTACGAGTCTGCGTGGCTGCTTCCCTGGGTGGGGGCCGAGGGAGTCCTCTTTGACCAGCCTCTCCTTGCCGTCAGAAGGGGAAGACACAGTATCTCAGACCCGGCGGCTTCTTCCAGACTCCAGGGAAGGACCATGAGCCACTGCTGAGGTCAGAGGCGGTGCCCCGAGCTAAAGAGTCTTGTCCCCAGATACGGGGCTGGATCAGACTGCCGTTCGGGTCCTTATAACCAGGCATTTGGTCTATTTGCTTCTACTTCACTTACCTGTCTTTGCTGAGCACCTACTGTATGCCAGGCACACGAGGTCAGAGGCAGCCGAGACCATCTGGTTACTGCCCTGGGGGGCGGTCCCCATCCTGGCAAGGGCAGGAAGTCTTAGGAGGCAGGCAGTCGGGGGCCTGTGAGAGAGCTGCCAGGGAAGGTGATGTCAAGCTGGGTCAGGGACATGACCAGGGTGGGCTGGTGGGGGGGGGCATTCTGCACAGAGGATAAAGGGGCCAGCGGCACTGGCAGAACCAGCCTGCTTGCTGTGGGAACGGGTCAAGAGCAGAGGCAGGGGTTGGCTGGAATCGTGCTGAAAATGAAGGCACTGCGTGGCCAGGGCCAGACCAGGACCCTCCTGGAGCATGGGGAGGGCAGGGGCACTGCTGTGTGGCCTGGGAGCCCACTTGGCCTGTTGGAAGGACCTGGATGAGTGCACAGGGCACCCCACCGCCACTGCATTCCAGCCAAGCATGGGCAGCTCAAGAGTCTCCAGGTTGTATAACTTGGGCTGCTCCAGCCCCCCAATTCTCCTTAGAAGTGGGGTGACACTTAGTAGGAGCCCCAGAAGCCATAAGGAATGCGGAGGAACAGTTCCCGAAGGGAAGGGGGACACAGACCCCGGTCCCAGAAATTGTGGGAAAGGGAGGCTGGGTAGATGGAAAGACAAAGCTACAGACAGGAGGGGACTGCGACAGCCTGCCAGACTTGATCAGGAGACTCTGAGGGGCTTGAAGCAGGGAAGTGCCCTTGTGAAATGTTTATTTCCGAAGACCCCTGGAACTCCTGTGATAGGCAAATTGCCTACCGCCTCTGCATCCTGCTTTCTTCTGGGGAATGGAACAATGACGGATGACCGTGTCCCCTCGGGATCTGCTGCAGTGTCCACGAGGTTCATGGGGCCATCATGGGGGTTATTCCTCTGGTCAGGGTCAGGGCAAACGTGTTAGGGCTTGATGCACAGGATCTTGATTTGTATCATAAAAGAAACTAAGCTCTTTATACCTTAGGCTGGCAGCGGGCCCTCAGGTCAGAGGGTAATGCACACAAAGTGGGTGCCAAGGAGGGAGAACTGCCCATCCCAGAGGGCTGGAGACACGCACACGCACACACATAGCCTGCGGGACTGGTTTTCGAACCACCTCTTTGGAGGGACTTCCTGCGCATTTTATCCTGTTAGCTGAATTAACACAAAATGGACAAGTGACATGAAGTTTCCTGCCAAGAAACCAAGAATTGAAGACCATGGTAATAACACAAGTGCCGAGAAATCAGAAGAAAATGGCAACACCAAGCACCCCCAGGGTTGCAGAGAGCCTCACGGCCACAGCAAGAACCCAGCATATCAGACTGAAGAGAAGCCAACCACCGCCACACACGCACATCTGAAAGTACCCAGACTCTGGAAACGGACTTATATCCATGTTCGTAGAGAATGATCTTTGCCTTAAGAATTCTGTGCTATGAAATAGTAGCTAGTGTTGGTGGCTTGCCTGTTTCGGTTCTAGAAAAACCTTCTAATCGGGAGCGGGAGATCAGCAATTTTTACGGATAGGCGTGCACAAGCTGAAGGGTTTGGTGCGGTCTAGAAAGGGGGTTATTATTACTTTTTAAATTTTATTTATTTGACAGACACAGCAAGAGAGGGAACACAAGCAGGGGGAGTGGGAGAGGGAGAAGCAGGGAGCCCGACACAGGGCTCGATCCCAGAACACTGGGATCATGACCTGAGCCCAAGGCAGACACTTAACAACTGAGCCCCCCAGGCACCCCTAGAAAGTGGATTAATGGAAGCTGGGCTGGCATGGAGAGAGGGGCTGGCGGTCCCTGCGGCTTCCATCCAGGGAAGGGTGCTGGTGAACATACCGAGGGGTTGAGTTGACAGAACCTCTGGCAGATGGAGGTGAGAGCGTGGCAGAGATCACACCCCCGACTCCAAGGCCCTTGCCAACCTTCCAGAGGCAGCTGGACACCTGGTCTGGAGACTCGGATCTGAGGGCCTTCAGCATTGACAGGTGGGAGACTCAGTGCTCACTTAGACTTGGAGCAGACCTGACACTGACCCTGGTTTTGCCCGTGACCCGCTGTGTGACTTTGGGTAGATGACATCACCCTTGTGCTTTAGTTTACTCATCTATAAAACAGGGCATAATAATAGGGCCTCCCTCGGAGGGTGGTAGGAATTAAATGAGAGTCTGTAAAATCGTACAGCACCTTAACACCCAAGCAAAGAAGGTGAAAGTTACTGTGGCTGGTCATAGGGCCCGGAGGGAGGGAGGGAGGGAGAAGCAGAACGGGGGAGGGGGGGCAAAGCAGGTGGAGGAATGGGTGGGGAAGGTAAGATTCAGAGGCGAAGGCTGGACTTGGTGGAAAGAGCTAGGCTTGGTGGAGAGGCGGGGAGGAAGTCTCCTCTCCCGCGGCTGTCCTTTGTCCAGTTCCTGGGAGGCTGCCGGAGGTCACACATCCAGGAGGTGGGCTGGGGGAACCAAGGCTGGCTGGTTCCAAAACCAGTTCCCAGCAGAAGCTAGGTGGAGCAGAGTAGCAGGTACCTAGGGTCCAGGGAGCTGGTTTTGCTGCCCAGTTCCTCACTTACGGGCTGTGTGTCCTCAAGTCACTTATCCACTGAGCTGATTCCCCATCTGTAGGAGGAGATCGTATCCCTTTCCTAGGGTTTGGGGAGATTTGAATGAAAGCCTGCTTGGGGAAGGGACCTGAGGCTTGCCACACCCACACGGTTGAGTGAGCTACAGCCCTGGCCTGGGTCAACATGGAGGAGAAGAGGGCATCAAGAAGGCAAGAGACTGGAGAGGGGCACAAAGCTCTCTGCCTGCCCAAGAGCTTGCTGGATACATTGTAATGAACCAGAGAAAGTCTGGTCGGCTGCTGGTGGCGGTTGCTCACACCTATGCTCCAGGGGGCCTTGGAGCCAGACTGCCTGGGTTGGCATCTCATTTCTGACCCTCTCTGTGACACACAGCTGTGTGCTTCAGTAGTATCAGCCATAAAATGGGAATCCTTAGGGCACCCACCTCTTAGCGTGCTTTCAGAAATTAAATGACTCCATTGTGACGTGTTTAGAATGCTACCTGGCATATCAGCCCTGAAATGTTAGCCGTTTGTTGATATTAAGTCCAAGAGGGCTAAGGAAGGAGTGGGTGTCCCTCCAAGCCCCCGGGAATGATGGTCCAGATTGGTTCTTTTTTTTTTTAAGATTTTATTTATTTATTTGACAGAGAGAGAGATCACAAGTAGGTGGGGGGGGAGCTGCCTCCCCGCTGAGCAGGGACCCTCCCATGCAGGGCTCCATCCCAGGACCCTGAGATCATGACTTGAGCTGAAGGCAGAGGCTTAACCCACTGAGCCACCCAGGCGCCCCATGAAACAGGTTCTTTGAAGGAAGGCTCACCGCCTGCCCCCCTCCTGGGCAAGTAGTGAGATAGGAGAGGGTGCCAGGCTGACCTGGCTGGCAGCGACTCCCAGGCTGAATGGTTGGTTGCCCTGTCCCTGGCCTTTGTCCAATGCCGAAGAGTCTCCTCTTTCCTGGGCTGCCTCCCTTCCTTTGTTGGCTTAGGGGGTCAGGACCCGCAGCCACCTG
This sequence comes from Taxidea taxus jeffersonii, assembly GCA_003697995.1. Lineage (NCBI taxonomy): Eukaryota > Metazoa > Chordata > Mammalia > Carnivora > Mustelidae > Taxidea > Taxidea taxus. The sequence goes on from ML111337.1 coordinate 8,512, forward strand.
TATTATTAATGCTCATGGGTAAGGCTGGAGCCCCGGGGGGTGAGGGTTGGGGGTAGACTGCCACTGTAGGCCATGCCAGAGCAGAACCGGTGTGGGCGCTGCCAAGTGCTCAGAGCGCCAGGGGCCGCCAGATCTCCCGGGAGAGGACAGAGACCCCGGGAAGCCCCTCTTCACTGAACCCGCCATGGGCGGGAGCAAGGGCAAAGCGCCCCAGCGCCCGGGAGGACCCGGGAAGTCTGGGCGGGCCAGCGCGGACCGCGCGCCTTGCCGGGAAGGCCCGCAGAGTCGCCTTAAGGCCCACAGGGCCACACCAGTCTTGGAGCCCGCCACTTCGGTAAGCCACGGGACCCCTGGTGGCCGCCGGAAGTCCGCCGCAGAGGGGACCGGCAGCTGCAGACGGCCAGGGGCTGGGCCGCCACCGGAGGCCCAGGGGAGACCAGGCAGCGCGCGGCGTCGGGGACCCGGGTTGGGCGCCTGGAGGAAGAGAGTATCCCCGGAGAAGGGAGGACACGGGAGCTCTGCCGCCGCAGGAAGACAGGAAAGAGGCGGAGACCCCCGGCTGGGCACGGCTGCCGAGAGACCAGGAGCCTCGATGTGGACCCCTCGGGTGGAGGTGGGAGCAGCTCTTGCCCGGACAGCGAAGCCCGCGAGGCCCAGGAGAGTGACAGCCAGAGCGGTGGGGCCCCGGGGCCGTGGCCGAAGCCGGAGGAAACGGACACGGGCTCCGGAGACCCCCAAACTGGGTCAGAGCCAGCGCTGGAATCCGGCGAGCGCCCCAGCAGCGACGGTCTGAGCAGCGACGGCGGGGACAGCGCCGAGCCCCGGAGCCGGGAAGGGTCGTCGCGGGTGGGACGCCGGGGAGAGAGCGCGGATTCCGGGACGGGCACCGAGTCGAGCCTGCAGCGGGCCGGGCCTGGAGGGGCCCACGGGCAGCCCCGGGAGCGGCGAGCAGAGCCACTGAGGCCGAAGAGACTGAGCGGGGCAAAAAGCCAAGGCCTCCAGCCCCCACGAGGACAGCCGCACGTGCGTCCCCCGGAGCTCGCGGGCTTCTCGGGACCCCAGGCCGGCCCGGGACGCCAGAGACAGTGAGTGGCGGCCGGAGGCTGAGCCGCAGGGCGCCGAGCCTGGAAGAGCCGAGGCCTCGGGCGCTAAGACTCGGCGCCGCCAGGTCGGAAAGGCGGTGGGGAAGGTGCAAGTGGCGGCGGGCGAGAGCGGGTCTGGGGCGGGAGGGGGAGACGGGCCCGGACACCCAGCGCCGCTGGCCGCGCTTGTGGCGCTCCGCAGGCTCCGCGCGAAAACCCCGCCAGGCCCGGCTCCCCAGGCCGCGGCTCCGCGGGCTAGGGGCGGGGGCGGGGGCGGGGCCTCTGGGCGGGGCCGCGGGCGGGCGGGGGGCGGGGTTGAGGGCCACTGCGGCGGCGTCTAGTGCGGCGCCTGGGCGGCGTAGCGGGACTGGGGGGACGGCCCAAGGCTCCCCCTAGCGGCGACTCGAGCTCCCCACAGTTTGCGAAGAGCTCAGCTCCCGAGGACCCTTCTGAGGATGAGGACAGGACTCCGGATCCCAAGTTCGCGGGCGTGTTCCCCAGGATCCACAGGACTGGGAGGGCGTCGAGCACTCGGAGCTCAGAGGAAGGGTCCACGGACGCCCCGCCCGGGGAGGGGCACGCTTGGCCTTGTGCAGGAGCTTCGGGGGTCAGTGAGGGGCGCGGGGCGAGTGGAGAAAGTGTGGCCGGCCCGGCCGAGGCTCTCCCCACCACGAGCCCCCACTCAACGAGAGCGCCTCCAGCAGCGAAGCGGAGCCCGAGAACTTGGGGGCTCAGGCTCCCTTCCACTGGGCTCAGAGCTCCGAACCCCGCGAGGACCCTGGTCTTGGCACTGACGCGTTGCTGCCCAGACTCACCTTGGAGACCCGCCTGCCATGGGAGAGAAGCCCGAGCCCCTGCAGGTCCCCGCGGGAGCGGTGGGAGCCAGAGGATGAGACGGAGGAGGCGCTGGAGAGGGACCTGGAGCTGAGCCTGGGGCCGGCCCTGGAGGCACCACCCTTCCTGGCCGCTGAGGGCAGGAACCTTGGGATAGGCCTGCAAGACAGGGAGGACCTGGCTCTGCTGCGGTGAGCCCGGGGCAGTTCCAAATCTGTCGTGTTTGGGACCCACACTTCCTCATGTCCCTTATAAATTGTACCCTTAGAAGGGACTGTGCCTTTCACCAAAGGTCTGGCTGGAAGAGACAGGGAGGGGTGAAAAGCAGGTGTCCCTGCCTGGGACTTGCTTCTCTGACTGGCACAAAGCTTCCCTCTGGTCAGTTGCCCGTGGAGTGTGTAACTCACTTAGCAGCCGGGCCCTGTGTTATGGTCAGGGCCCACAGAGGGGGCCTGACTTGCCCAAAGTATCGCTGTAGCCAGCAGTCGTGCTAACCCAGGCCCTCCCTCTGCCCCCGATTCCCTGCTCCGCTGTCCTGCCGTCGCCATAGACCAGTGTGTGACAACTCTGTACTGCTGTGCCTTAAGAAGAGATTTCATCTGGGCCGAATCTACGTATGGGGGTACCTGGGGAGGGTTGGGGGGCTGGAGTCCCTGTCTGCTGGGATCAGGGGGCCCTCTGGCACTTCTAGAACTTCTCCTTCCTTGTCCTCTGTGGGCTGGGTGCTTGAGCCCTCGCTGGGGACCTGCAGAGTGGGGGCCAGGGTTTGGGCTGGGGAGCACGGGAGCCCCACTCCATCCGTACCCCTGCTTCCTCTGTGTTCTGATGAGAGCATCTGCTTCTTCCCCCAGACCTTTGGAGGGCCTCTTCTGCTCTCTCTGAACCCCCACCGGCCACTGCCTCTCTTCTCAGCTGAGGTCCTGGCCAGCTACCACCCCATGAGGACCCCTAACAGCACCCCGTACGTGACTTTGCCCCACCAACCCTGTGCTCACCCGCCCCCACCCCCAGGCGGCTAAGCCCCAACATGTCCCACTGCTGAGATTCTGGGGACTGAGGGCCCTCCTACACCTAGGAGGGCCCAGATGCCCGTCTCTGGCAACCTTCTCATTTGCTTCCTTCCCTCCTCCCTCAGACACATCTTGGCCATCGCCGCATCAGCCTACAGTCGCTTGTCTCGGAGCTCTGGGCAGGGCACATGCATTCTCCTTGGGTGACCGATGGTGCCCCGCGGAACGCACAGGCCGCTCTGAGGGCTGGGAGGCAGCGGACATGGGGTCCACGTTTGAAGCTGCTGGTCTAGTCCACTGCTGGGCGCTGTGCTGGGCTTTGTAAGGGCTGTGGTCCTGGCTAAAGTCATCCACATGTCCCTTGAATGTGGCATCTTGGAGACTTCTTTCTCTTTGGTATCCATGCCCTGGGTCTATCTCTCCACATTTCTGAGGTGCAGGGGTGGGTGTGTATCACTTCCGGGTGGGCATACCCCACTTCATGGGCTCCATGGGGTGTCCTCTGTGCCCCTTCCTGGAGACCCTGTCAGCCCCTCCTGCCTGCGGTGGGCACAGCGGCTCAGGGAAGACAGAAGCTGCCAGTAAGACCGTGCAGTTCCTAAGCAGCCTGGAGCAGGAGCCGACAAGGGACCGAAGATGTCAAGCAAGGAGCAGCTGGCCTTTTTCCAGGGGTCCAAGAGGGACCGTCCTTCTCCTTTGGGCCAGGAGGGTGGTCTCTGGGCCTCTGGCTTCTTCTTAGGGGCAGCCCCAGGCATTGCCTACCGTGGGGCAGGGCGAGGTGGAGTGGGACTCCCCCTCTCCATGGAGGAGCACAACCCCAGGCACAAAGTGTCCTCGGCTCGGATGGCCAATCAGTGGGTGCCACCACCATCCCAGGGTCCTTGAATGCTTCTCCCCCACACAGCTGGATGGTGTCCTGCCCGTGCTCAGCAGCTTTGGCCATGCCAAGACAGTCCTCAATGCCAACACCAGCCACTTTGGCCAGGTCTTCTGCCTCTGCGTGCAGCAGTGAGTGGCAGGGGCCCCGGAGGGCACAGGGCAGGGGGCGGCACTCATGATCGGTTCCCTTTACTGGGAACTGAGGCTGCTGCCCTTGGGTCCAGCCCCTAGCGCGTCCCATTCTGAGCAGGTCCCCTAGGTTGCATGCATCCTGGACACACACCCCCACTGTCCTGTGCCCACAGTGGGGTCATTGTGGGAGCCTCTGTGTCCCATTATCTGCTCGAGACCGCAAGGGTGGTGTTTCAGGTAAGACCTGCCCTGTGGCTCCCCTCTCAGTGGCTCCCAGCATGGGAAAGAGGGAGGGGCCGCCGTAAGGGGCTGTGGTCACTCAGCCCCCCCAACCCTGCCTTTCCCAGGATTTTTCCTTGCTTCCCCTGAGGCACAGGACCGGACCACTGCTCCCCCTAAGCCAGTCCTTCTCCCCCAAAGCCCAGGCTGAGCGGAGCTTCCATGTTTTTTATGAGTTGCTGGCGGGGTTGGACCCTGGAGAACTGGAGAACGGGAGCAGCTCTCCCTGCAGGGGCCAGAGACCTACTCCTACCTCAGTCAGGTGGGGGCAGGCCCACTGGGCACTGGGTGACCGGGCTTGCCCAGGGAAAGCTCTTGGCGTGCGGGGGTTGCTAAGGAGCGGCCAGCATAGAGGGGAGCCCTGGGCAGCCGGGCCCTGTCCCCTCACCCCTGCTGCGCTCTGCAGGGCCAGGCCTGCTCTCTCCAGGGCCACGGTAATGCTTGGGACTTGGAAGGCCTGTGGAAGGCCCTGCAGGTCCTGTGCCCGAGGACACGACCGCAGCCTGGGCCGTGCTGGCCACCGTCCTGCACCTGGGCCACATTTGCTTCTCGTCTTCAGAGGTGGGCTCTGGCTGTGGTCCGTGTGGACGCTGGATCGGCAGTGGCTTGTTTGTATAATCGGGGCAGTAAGGATAGCAAACACCTGTAGGTGGATCACAAAGCCCGGGGCTGGCGAGCGGGCAGATTCCCGTCGTGTAGACGAGAAAACAGGCCGGGGTCGTCTCTGCCGCTGCGGGTTCTGCTAAGTGACCACCCGCAAGAGGCGGACCCACACTAACGGAGAAGCTCGTGTGTGCCCGGCACTGTGGGAGTCGCTTTCTGTATGTTTCCCGGTTCTGTTCTGGGCGTCGTGGAGGGGCGTCTGGGTGGCTCAGTCAGTGAAGCGTGTGGGATGTGGCGGGTCCACAGCAGGGCTCTCCCCGGCCCCTCCCTTCTCTGTCCAGCGGGAGTCCCAGGAGGTGGCTGCCGTGTCCAGCTGGGCCGAGATCCACGCGGCAGCCCAGCTGCTGCTGGTGCCACCTGAGCTCCTGGAGGGGGCTGTCACCAGGAGGGCCACGGTGAGCGCTGGGCTCCTCGGGAGGTGGGTCCCACTCCCCCACCCCCGCAGGCTTGGTGTGGGCCCACGTGGGCCTCAGGCCTGTTGTTCCCCGTGTTCCTACCTCCTCTGCCCTACAGGAGACCCCGTATGGCTGGGTCTGCAGGTCTCTGCCGGTGGAGAGCGCCCTTGATGCCAGGTGGCCCCGGGGGCGGGAAGGAGCCGTGGCCAGGCCTGGCACTCTGGCACACAGGCTCACCCAGCCTGCCCACAGGGACGCCCTGGCCAAGGCCCTGTATTCCCGGCTTTTCACTGGCTTCTGGGGAGGAGCAACACGCAGCTGGCGGCTCCCAGGGAGGGAGAGCACGTGGACACCATCACTGTCGTGGACGTCTACGGCTTTGAGGTTGGCCCTTGGGACAGGGCCCGGGACAGGGTGCCCACCTCATCCTGATCATTTGTGGGGTCAGCGCTTCCTGGAGGGGGCGCTCGTGAGCCCTTGCCCGCCTAGCCCTGGGTCGGCACACAGGCTGCAGCTGTAGCCTCTCCGCCCGCTCTGTCCAGCCCCGAATTTGCCTCCGGGGAGTTCTGTCCTGCTTGGCTTTGCAGAGTCTCACAGGAGCCTCTAAGGTGGCAGAAGACGGAGACCCTAGGATGGATCAGCCCACAGCCCCATGCCCCAAGAGGAGCAGGAAAAGGGACAGTCCCCCAAAAGGCCTGAGTTTTCATAAGCTCTTCACCCCTTTCCAGAAGATCCCGCCTTCTCAGGGCAGGGAGAAGGGGACTAGAGCAAGAGAAGGTGGCCTCCACCCTCGTTCCCGGGTGGACACTGTTCACTGCCCCCTGCTCTCTCCTTTCCAGCATGCCCTTGGTGACTACGCCCTCTCATGGGTGGGGGACTATAGATGACTGAGGCAAGTGTGTGTTTTAGAGGGTGTCAAAGCTCTCTGTACAAAGCCGTATGGAGTGCAGGCTCTGCCAGGCTTGCGAGTAACATGCTGGGGGCGGGGCGCAGAGAAAGGAACCTGTAATCCCTACAGGAACAATGCTGGAGGGCTTCTCAGAGGCAGCGGCCTGGGGCCCTGCTTATGAGGATGTGGGATTCCAGTAGCCAGCAAGCTCCTAGGTCATAGGAACAGACGCCTCCCAGACCACAGGATGGCTGTGACCAGAGGCCTGAAGGCTCACAGTCGTGCTGAGGCAGAGGGAGGGATGCGGGCTGCAGGGGGGCCTTCAGACTTGACCCTGTCAGCCTCAGGGCACCACTCCTCCCTGAGTTCCAGGAGGGGAGTGTGCAGGCCCGCCCACTGCCCCATGCCCCCACAACTGTGCAGGTGCCCATGTCCCTGCCTCTGTGCCCCCAGGCCCTGCGGGTGCACGGGCGGGAGCAGCTGTGCAGTAACCTTGCCAGCGAGCGCCTGCAGGTCTTCTCCAGCCAGGTGCTGTGGGCGCAGGAGGAGGTACGGGGGCTGGCCCGGGGTGGGGGGTGGGGGCATCCAAGCCTTCCAGACCAGGGGCCATCCTTGGGAAATGGAGGGTGCTGAATGAAGAGCTCTGCCCCAAAGCCCCCTGCCCCACCTTCTCAGCCCTCCTGGGCCTCATTTTACTCATCTGGACAATGGGAGGCCATCCCTGCTCCTGCTCCAGGGAGCTCCCCCACGCATGTGGGCGTGCTCTGTACCTGGCCCCGCGCTGGCTGTTCCCAGGAGGCCTGTCGGCGAGAGCTGCTGGCCTGAGTGCCCGTCCCCCAGCCTGTGCGGGACATCTGTCTGGACCTCCTCGTAGACCAGCCCTACAGCATCCTGAGGCTCCTGGATGCCCAGATGTGGCTGCCCCAGGTGAGCCCTGAGCGGTGGGGGCCCTGGTGCCCAGTCCGGGGCCCACAGGACCTCTGAGAGGAGCCACAGGTGATGGGGGCCAGAAACTGGGCCCATAGCCTCTCTGCACGGCTTGGGTTCAAATCCTGTCTCTGGGTGATCCTAACCTCTCTGGGGTTCCTCGGGTCCTTGCTGTGGAAGGGGCAGGGTGGTGGGGACGGCACAGGGCTCATGTAGGGCTGGTGGGGGTCCCTTGGGCCTCCAGCTAGTAGGGAGCAAGCCTCAGGGCCGTGCCCCCCCATTCCACAAATACTTATTGATCATCCTGGAGGGATGCGCGGTCAGGGCTGGGGCACCTCACGCTCAAAGGCCTGAAGGGAGCTGGTCCCTCTTATCAGGCCACAGATCACACCTTCCTTCAGAAGTGTCATTACCACCACGGCAGTCACCCCTGCTACTCCAAGCCCCAGCTGCCCCTTCCTATCTTCACCGTGAGGCATTACGCTGGGACTGTCACCTACCAGGTATCAGGGTGAATCAGGAACAGACTCCTGGGTGAATCGGTGAGGGTGATGTGGCCGGGGGGAGGCCCCTCCCCAGAGCTGACTCACCTGACAGCTAAGAGGAGTAAGTGAAGGGAGGCCCCTCCCAGGGCTTGGCCGTGTATGTCTACCTACGCCCTTGGCCCTGCACAGTCCCCAGAGTGATTTAGTGCGTTCTGGCTGAGCGCGAGCCTCAAGACCAGCAGGGGTGGGGCATACTCATGGGACTTGGCTCTGTAACCTCCGGGTATCTGCTTCTCCTCCTGAGCCTTCGTTTTCCCATCTGTAAAATGGGAATGGGAATCTGTCCTATAACACTGTTGTGAGGATTAAATGCAGTAATGGGGAAGTGGTCAGGTGCCTGGCACATAGGTAGGTGCTCACTGAAGGGACTTGCCTTTCCCCCTTCAGGGTTTCACAGGTGACAGCACACCTACCTGGGAGGTTAACTGCTGAGGGACGGGGTAAAGGGTAAAGGGTAGGACCATATGGCTAGTTTGAGGTAGGGCAAGTCCAGTAAGCCTTCTTGGAGGAGGTGACCCATTTTGGTACACAGATCAGTTATACCTCTGCTCGCCCCTCAGAATCACATCTAAAAAAAGCCACACAAGAAGACTGAATAAAGAAAACCACAAAACTATTTGGAAGCTCACAAAAGGAAATCTTTTTTAAGATTTATATTTATTTGAGGGCGCCTGAGTGGCTCAGTGGGTTAAGCCTCTGCCTTCGGCTCAGGTCATGATCTCAGGGTCCTGAGATCAAGTCCCGCATCGAGCTCTCTGCTTGGCAGGGAGCCTGCTTCCTCCTTTCTCTCTCTGCCTGCCTCTCTGCCTGCTTGTGATCTCTCTCTGTCAAAAAAATAAATAAAATCTTTAAAAAAAAATAAAAATTAAAAAATTTAAAAAAAAAGATTTATATTTATTTGAGAGAGAGAGAGCATGAGCTGGGGGAGGGACAATAGGAGAGAAGCAGGCTCCCCACTGAGCAAGGAACCCATTGTGGGGCTCGATTCCAGGACCCCAAGATCATGACCTGAGCTGAAGGCAGACACTTAACCCACTGAGTCACCCAGGAGCCCCCCCAAAGCTTTCCTTTTTAAGTAATCTCTACACCCAGCATAGGGCTGGAACTTGTGACCCTGAGATCAAGAGTTACACGTGTTCGCCTAAGCCGGCCAGGCACCCACAAAAGTTTTAATTTTGATGAAGTCCAGTCTATTTTTTCTTCGGTTGCCTATGCTTTTGGTATCCTATTCAGGAAATTGTTTCCAAGTCCAATGTCATGAAGCTCTCTTCCTGCGTTTTCTTCTAAGTGTTTTAGAGTTCCAGGCCTTAAATTTAGGTATTTGATCCATTCATTTTGGGTTAATTTTTACATCTGATATGAGTCCAATTTCATTCATTTGCATGGGGATTTCCAGTTTTCCCCAGAGCCGTTAGTTGACAGAAATGGTGGCCCTTTATTTAGCCCAGTGGGGAGAGGCTGGATTATGTGACGAAGGACCCGCCCCCAGCCCAGCCTTCTCTCTTTGGCTTCCCCTCCAGTCCCCACATTGTCTCTTGCAGGTTCACAAGTTTGTAAACAGAAACCAGGATCATCTTGACCCTGCCGTGGTGGCAATGCTTGCCCAGAGTCAGCTCCAGGTGCCCCTGCCAGCGCTCCCGGAGCCCCAACCCCTCCACCCTCATCCCCCACCTTCTGCCCTGGATGCTCTTGCCCCAAGGGGTAGCCCCTGCACCTTGGACCACGGGCTGAGCCTTCCGGGGTCTGGATGCTGTGGACTGGCCCACCCTAGCTCCCCCAGGTTGGGGATGCAGGCCGGGCTGTGGACAGGCTTGGGAGGCAAGCCAGCTTGGCCGCCTCTCGCCCCACAGCTGGTGGGCAGCCTGTTCCAGGAAGCGGAGTCCCAGCCCACGGCCGGGCAGGACAAACCCACACTGGCCTCTCGCTTCCAGCATTCCCTGGAGGACCTCCTAGCCTGGCTGGGCTGGTGAGACAGTGCTGCCCATACGAGACCCCAGGGACTTGGGGGCTGCTCTGTGCCCACATGACCCACCCCCCCTTCCTCCATCAGGAGCCAAGTCTGTTTCATTCAGTGCCTCAACCCCAACCCGGGAAAGGTGAGCTTCCCTCCCCCTGGCCCCCGCCCAGCACCTGGCCCCAGAGCCTTCCCGTCCACCTGCCCTGCCCTGCTCAGCAGCTCCCCCGGCCCCCCACAGCTGTAAGTCCCCCCACTCCAGCTCTCACTGGCTCTGTTCCACGGCCACAGCTTCCGGGCCTCTTTGATGTGGGACACGTGGCAGAGCAGCTGCACCAGGCGGGCATCCTGGAGGCAGTACATGCTCGCAGTGCCAACTTCCCTATGCGCCTGCCCTTCCAGGCCTTCCTGGCCAGGTAGGGTCCCAGGATGGAGGCAGCCAAGGGCCCGGACACAGGACCCATAAGGACGTCCCCCTGGAGTGGCTCGCGGACCTGGGGTTCCTTCAGGGTGGAAGTGGACCCTCTTTCCTTGGGACACTTAGCCTGGCCTCCACCCCGCCTCCTCTCACTGCTCTCTCTCCTCTCCCTCTGTCCCTCTGTCCTTCCCTATTCATGATCCCCCTCCCTGCCCATGCCTCCACCTTCCCCTCTGCCATTCAGCAAAGCTCAGCTGGGGGGGTCTGGCACATAGTAGGTGTGTTGCAAATCGTTGTTGAATGACTTAGGAGCTGGGGGGCCAGACGAGCATGGGGGGAGGTCCTTGCTGTGCTTGTTCTGACCTCGGCTTCCCCCTCCTCGGGCTAGGTTTTGGGCCCTGGAGACGGAGGGACAGGGAGAGTCCTCCGACTGTGAGAGGTGCGGTGCCATCCTGAGTCAGGTGCTGGGGACTGGGTCACCCCTGTCACCTCAGAGCCACCCAGGTGTGTGTGTGTGTGTGTGTGTGTGTGTGTGTGTGTGTATGTGTGTGCACGTGTGCATGTCCATGGCTGGAAAGGGAGAGGAGCGTTCCAGAACAAACTCAGGAATGGATAGTCCTTCTGGGTGGTGGGCATTGGAGTGGGCCTGGGTGGCAGGTGTCCCAGGCTCCCCACAAGAATCAGTTGTCCTGCTGGAAGGAAGCAGGCCAAGGCCTCAGGACAAGAGCAGGGCAGGCCTCGGGACCCCCAGCCTGGGCACCCTCACCTCTGCCCCCAGGTTCTGCTGCGGGAGCCAGGCTGGCAGCCCCTGGAGCAGCACCGGCCCCAGTGACGCTCCCAGGCCCTGCTTGCCCTGCATGGCAGCCTGCGCACCTACATCTCCCATCAGCTCCTCAGCCGCCGCCTCCTGCCGCGGATGCAGGCTCCAGGCCAGATCTGCAGGGGTGGGTGAGACTGGGGGCCTCCTGCAAGTGGTGGGGCAGGGTGTGGGAGGGGTGGGGCCTCAAGAGAATCTACCTGCCCCGGGGGCCTCCTGTCAGCATCCCCTCGCAGCCTCTGTTTGAATACCCCGAGTGACAAGAAGCTCACTACCGCTCGGGCCACCAGCACCTGCAGTCTTGACTCCTTGAGTGTTTTCTAGTCTGTTCTCCACTCTGCCCCAAGAATGATCTTTTAAAAGCGTGAATCAGTCTGTGTGAGACCCCGCCTATCTCTCCAGCCTCTAGGCCAGAATTTTTTTTTTTTTTAAGATTTTATTTATTTATTTGTTAGAGAAAGAGAGAGAGAGAGAGAGAGAGAGAGCACAGGCAGACAGAGAGGCAGGCAGAGGCAGAGGGAGAAGCAGGCTCCCTGCCAAGCAAGGAGCCTGATGTGGGACTCAATCCCAGGACGGTGGGATCATGACCTGAGCCGAAGGCAGCTGCTTAACCAACTGAGCCACCCAGGCGTCCCTAGGCCAGAATTTTATACTTCGGGCTCTTTGGACTTCTTGGTCCTAAGGACTGGCCTCCCCGTTCTCACATAATTAACTCCCATTCACCTTTACAGCTGGATGGGAATGTCTGTGCTCGTTGAGCAACAGCTGCTGGTTGACCTTCTCCATTACCCTGGGCCCAGCTGGTGACCCCCAGGGATGGAGGGAGAGATGGTGCCTCCCAGGCACGCTGGGGGGGGGATCAGGTGTGACAGCAAACCAGCCACCAGTCACCCCCAAGCTGAGAACAAAGTGAGGGCAGTGCCCTGGACCCCAGGGGAGACTTCCAAGGCCGCGCCCCCACCGCCACTCTGTTTTCAAAATGTCATCACCAGCTGACACTCGATCCCTCACATAGTCGTTCCCAGCTCGCCTTTCCTCCAGCCCCCAGGAACCTCCCATCCACTTTCTGTCCCTACGGACTGGCCTATTCCAGATGGCCCAAGTGAGTTGACTCATACAATATTTCCTCCCACCTCTGGCTCACTGCACCAAGTGGAACGTTCGCGAGGTTCGTCTTCGCTCCTCCTTGCCCCTGGGTGCGCAGACCACACCCGTCAGCAGTCACTAGGACCGCTTCTACTTTCTGGTGCTCATGAGCAAGGCTGCTGGGAACACGAGCATGCCGGTGTCTGTTCAAGTCTCTGCTCTCGGTTCTTCGGGGTCTTTACCTAGGAGCGGAGTTGTGGGGTCATATGGTGATTTTGTGTTTGGTGTTTTAAGGGGTTACGCTCCCAGGAGCATGTTTCAGGGTTCCGATTTCTCTACAACTTTGCTGGTACTTATTTTCCACTTAAAAAAAAAAAAGATTCATTTATGACTGAGAGAAAGAGAGCATCAGCAGAGGGAGTGGGGGAAGCAGAGCCCCCGCTGAGCAGGGAGCCCCATGCAGGGCTCGATCCCAGGACCCTGAGATCAGAACCTGAGCCGAAGGCAGATGCTGAACCCACTGAGCCACCCTGGCGCCTTTATTTTCCACTTTTTGACACTGGCCATTCTCGTGGGTACGAAGCAGTATCACATCGCGGCTTTGATTTGCGTTTCTCTGATGACTAATGAGGTTGAGCATCTTCTCGTGTTTCTTGGCTCGTTGTGGTCATCGTGGAGAAATGTCCAGTCAAGTCCTTGGTCTGCCTTTTCTTCGTATAGCTTGTCTTGTTGGGCTGTGGGAGTTCCTTCTACATCCTAGATATCAAATTCTTTTTTTTTAAAGACTATTTGACAGACAGAAATCACAAGCAGGCAGAGAGGCAGGCGGGGGG
>ML111337.1:21354-32290 GCA_003697995.1 Taxidea taxus jeffersonii
TATTTGACAGACAGAAATCACAAGCAGGCAGAGAGGCAGGCGGGGGGGGGGGGAGTAGGCTCCCTGCTAAGCAGAAAGTCCAATGTGGGGCTCGATCTCAGGACCCCGAGACCATGACCCAAGCGGAAGGCAGAGGCTTTAACCCACTGAGCCACCCAGGTGCCCCAAAACTCTTACAATTACATGATTTGCAAGTGTTCTCCCATTCTGTGGGTTGTCTTTTGACACTCTTGGTGGTGTCCTTTAACAAAACATGTACATTTATTATTATTTTTTTAAGTAAACTCTAACCCCAACTTGAGGCTTGAACTCATGACCCCGAGATGCTCTACCGGCTGAGCTAGCCGACTGCCTCAAAGCTGTACATTGATTTTTTAATTTTAATCCTGCCCAGGACTCCTTCACTGAGGAGTGTCGCCTCCTATCTGGACAATTCTCAAGGACATGATCTCTTATTAGATTTCCAGTGATAGCACTTGTTTCCTTTTTTAGAAATTCCACTTCTTGAGTAAAAATAGGTGAGACTCTCCTCAACATGTGGGTTGATTGATTTCATCTTGTGGTGGGGCAGGGGTTACCTGGATCCTGACTTTGCAGATGAGGACAATGAAACTGAGAGGCGAAGGGACTTACCCACGACCACACTGACCGAAGTGGGGCAGGGGAGTGAGGCCGCGGGTCGGCTCTGCTGCCTGAGACCGTCCTCCCCGGTGCCGAACACCTTCTCAATGTACTAGTTCTTTCAAGGAGCCCTGTCCTTCCCCCGTGCCTTCTACTAAGCACCCAGGACCCCGTCGGCCCCAGGGTCCATGCTTTCGTGTCTCAGCTTGGAGGGTTCGGGTACCGGGTCTGAGCTTGAGCTCTTCCCCAACCCCCTTCCCCGCCTCCAGGAAGCGCTACCTCCAGCGGCTGGCCGTCGGCTCCGGGACAGCTGAGCACCGTCCTGCGGTGGCCAGGCCCCTGCTCCGGAGGCGACAGAGATCGCAGGTGAGTGTCTGGGGTGGGGTGGCTACTGCCCCCGGCCGTTCGGGGCAGGGGAGTCAGGCAGCCTTGCTGGCGTCCAGGAGTCCACTCCTGGCCCAAGCACACGAGGACCGGGGGCTCAGAGACCACGATGCCCCAGTTCTTCCCACTTCCCGGCTGCCTGGCGGGGGGGGGGGGCTTGGGAGGTCACTTCCATCATCCCTGCCCCCCCCTCCAGAGTCTGACTGTCCCCTGCCTATCTGGGGTGTCTTCCCTTCATCCCCTCCAGACCTTCCTCAGGGCTGGGCCGCTTCCCGCTTTGGCCTGATGACTCCAGTGTGAGGGCCATAAAGCGGCTCAAAGGTCAGCGCCCACACAAGGCTCCCCTCTTCGGCCCCTCCCTGGCTGGACTTTGTCCCCTGGGACCGTTTCTTCCTGCCTCCTCCCCAGCGCCCTGGCAGATGGGCAGTGACTGGTGAGGGCTCGGGAGGCCTGGCGGCAGGCAGCCGGCCCCTCTGGGTCCGAGCTAGTTTCTCGACTGGGGGCCGGAGGGGGCCGCCGGACCGCTGAGGCAGGGAGAGTTGCCAGGAGGCTCACAGAGACCCCCTCACCGGGGCACCAGCTCCCCCTGCATCTCTTCCAGCAGCTTGGGCGTCGGCGTGGCCAGGATAGCACCAGGCATGGTAGGTGGCCTGGAAGCTCGAGGGCGTCCACTGGGTGATAAGCCTCCTGGGACTGGCACGGCTTGTGGAAGAGTGTGGGGTCCCCGATGTGCATCCCTTGAGTCCCCCAAGAAGAGGCCTGGGCCACCCTTGGTCGCCCTCTGAAGGCTCTTGGGGTCCTATTTGTGTCCAGGATCAGAATCCTTGGTCTTTGGAGAAGTTTATGGTCCTGGGGGATGGGGAGGGACACTGGGTCCCTGTACCCCCTCCTTCAGTACTTGGTCCATCATTCCTCTCTGCCAGGAGCTCGGGCGCTTGGAGATCCCGGCTGAGGTGGCCGTCATGCTGAAGACCGCAGAAGGTGAGTTTTGGTTCGTGTCCCTCTTACACGACCCCTCCCTCCCACCTCCCTCCCTCCAGTCTTTCTGGTGTGGTCCTTCCCAGTGAAGCTCTGGGCTCCCCTGAGCTCCCTCCGCCCGGGGACTGGGGGCGGATGATGAGGGGCGGAGGCGGTCCATAGCCAGCCTCCTTACCTTGGCCCTTCCGGGCTGCTTCTCGGTGCTACCCCAGGCCATCACCATGCCTTGGATGGGAGCATCACTGAGTCCATGCCCCCTGAAGTTCCTGCCCGGACCAGCCTGAGCCTCCCGCCCGACATCGACCAGTTCCCGTTCTCCAGCTTCATCTCTGCTAACTTTCAGGTGGGCCCCCAGACCATGGCTCTTCCTGGCAGATTTCCGTGGCTCCCCCTGGACATTAGCCCTGGAGGGCAGAAGCTGTGCCTGTTCCCTCTTCCCACTGCACCCATCCTCTCCCATCATGGGGGTGACGGGTGCAGACCCCATTTGGAGAATACCCACGGAAGCGAAACATCTCGCTCTCGGGAGTAACTTAGATCCGTGATGCCGCACCTGTGTTACACCTGTGGCTCGTCCTGCCGTTGAAGTCGTGTCTTTAGAGTGTGTGTAATGATATGGCAAACGTCCAGGCTGCCGTGTTGGGTACAAAAGCAGGTTTCCAAACTGGATGACAGAGTATGATCCTGGCTTTGTTAAAAGCAACAATAGGCGTGGGAGGGCAGTAGATGTATCTGCGTAGAAAGCAAGACTGGAGGGGCCCCTGGGTGGCTCAGCGGATTAACCGTCTGCATTCGGCTCAGGTCATGATCTCAGGGTCCTGGGATGGAGCCCCGCGTGGGGCTCCCTGCTCAGCGGGGAGCCTGCTTCTCCCTCTCCCTCTGCCTGCCACTCCCCCTGCTCGTGCACACGCACACTCTCTCTGTCAAATGAGTAAATAAAATCTTTAAAAAGAAAAAAAAAAGCAAGACTGGAAAGAGAGGCTAAAATGTCAACTGTGGTCATGACTGGCAGGAAAATAGTAATGGATTTTTAAATTCTTTATCCCTTTCCATGTTTTTTGAGTTTTCTATATGCGTGGGCATCAATTTTCTAATCAGGAAGAGCCACGGAGATGCGTCCCTAAGGTGGTTTTCCTCACAGAGCGCAGGCTCCCCTGGGCTCCGCTGGGGCTGTCTCCCGCAGGTTGGCACAGACCGGCCAGACTGGCATCTGCTCAGGCACTGTCACCTTCGTCCTTGCAGGAGCCAGCCCTGCCCAGCCCCGGGCAGCTGCTGGCAGAGCCCCTGACGCGGCTGCATGGGGAGAACCCACAGCACGCGCTGGATATCAACAAGGTGGTGAGTGACACGGTGGGGAGGGGGACAGGGTGGAATGGACCCTGGCTCCTGGGGTCTGGCTGAGCGCAGGGGGCGGGGGGGGCCATGCCTTGGCACGTCTCCTGCCCTTGCCTTGCTCCGTGTCTGCAGATGCTGCGGCTCTTGGGGGATGGGTCCCTGCTGCCCTGGCAGGAGCAGAGCATGGGCGAGTACCTGGTGCGACAGGGCCAGCGCCGGCCAGGGCTGCGGGACGAGATCTTCAGCCAGCTTGTGGCCCAGATCTGGCACAACCCAGACGAGCAGCAGACCCAGCGCAGCTGGGCCCTCATGGCCATCCTGCTCAGCGCCTTTCCCCCCATGCCCACCCTGCAGAAGCCACTGCTGAAGTAAGGGGCCTGCTTTGCGGGGCCCAGGGAGAGGGGTCCGTGGACCACCCACCCCCACAGCAGCCCTGTGCTGTCCCCACAGATTTGTGTCCGACCAGGCCCCCAGGGGCATGGCAGCACTGTGCCAGCACAAGCTGCTGGGGGCCCTGGAGCAGACGCACCTGGCCCCTGGGATGGCACGGGCGTACCCCCCAACCCAGCTCGAGTGGACGGCTGGCCGGCGGCGGGGCCGCATGGCTCTGGACATCTTTACCTTCAGTGGTGATGCTCCTCTTCTGCTCGGGCCTCCCCCTTCCTGCCTCAGCCCTCCGGCGACAGCCCCGGGACCCTGATCACAGGGTCCTGTCCTGCTCCGGGAGCCCCCATGGGGACAGCAGCCCCTTCCCGTCGGAAGAACCTGCTGCCCCTCACTCCGGCCCCCACCACCTGTCCTTGTAGAGGAGTGCTACTCAGCCGAGGTGGAGTCCTGGACCACGGGGGAGCAGTTCGCCGGGTGGATTCTGCAGAGCAGGTACGAGCCCTGGGATGGGGAGTGTGGCCAACACGGACCGCTGTCCCTTTCTCATCCTCCTTGCCCACTCTCCTGTCAGGGGCCTCCTGCAAACCCAGGGCCAAAGCCTGCTCCCCAAGGACATTGGCGGGGAGTGGGGGCGTGGAGGGGTAAGTGGGCAGGAGCCAGGCCAGACCATAGGTTCAAGATAGGGAGCAAGAGTAGAGGTTATATCTATGGTCCAGATTCTAACGAAACAGGTCAATAAATGAGTGCATCAGACCCCATTGTGGAAGCAGAAGGTTGTGAGGGGCGAAGAGAGGAGAGTTGTCTGAGGAAACCAGTTCCTCCCCCGGGTTCTGCCCCTTCCCCAGCAGCCTCCCCTTGGGGACCCTCGGGTGGCCCTCTTCCTGGCTGATCACTCCCTACAGCACCCCTCTGTCCCTCCCAGAGGCCTGGAGCTGCCCCCCCGTGGCTGGTCCGTGTCACTGCACTTCGGGGACTCCTGGCAGGATTTGGTTGGCTGTGACTTCCTGCTGGACCTCATCGGCCAGACTGAGGACCTGGGGGACCCATTCAGTCCCCACAGCTACCCCATTGCCCCCCGTGGCTTGTAGGTGCCGGCCCAGCACCCCTGCCCCAGCCTGTTCCTAGCTCTGTTCTGTCATATGTGACCCCTCGAGCCACCCTATCACACCCCGGGGTTCAGAGGACCTGCTACAGGCCCAGCACCCCCACACATACCTCACCTTCTCCCACACCATGGGAATGACCCCCACACCAGCTTCTTTTCCTTGCCTCAGCCTGGACACCACCCCCATCCAAGGCACCCCCTTAGCTGAGCCCACTGTCTCCCACAGAGATGAGGACATCCCCCCTGCCCCTGGCATCCAGGCCCCCTCACTGCCGGGTCCACCTCCAGGGCCAGCCCCCCCACTACCCAGCAGGAGCCAGTCAGGTAAGGCCAGGATGGGCACAGTGAGGTTGCCCGTGCAATGGGAATGGGGGTGCCGGATGCCCCATGCCCCAGGGGGGCACTAACCCTCCTCTGGCCCCACAGGGGAGTCTCGGAACTCAGGGAACCTGGATGGCTTCCTGGACCACCTCTTCCAGCCAGTCCTCTCTCCGGGTCACAGGGTAAGTGTTCCGCACACACACCTGAACACCTGACCCCATCCGGCCCCTACCCCCCAGGGCCTCCGCCGCCTGTCCCCCGTCTCTCCTGGGGCTCCAGTTCTGACTCTTTGGCCTGCGGCCTTGGTCCCTTCAGGATCTGGAGCAAGCCCGGGCTCTGAGCAGCCGCATGAAGGGAGGGGGCGCCGTGGGGCCCATGCAGCAAGGCAGCTACCCCATGGGTGAGTGCGGGACCCAGCATCCATCCAGGGTCTCCCCAGCCCCGCAGCATGGGCAAGCACTGCCAGGGACCTCCAGGCACCAGGGGTCAGAGCTCCAGCCAGCACCCTGGGGGCCCGTCCTCTTCTTGTTGCTGCAGGGCTGGAGGGAGGGGGTCTGTGGGCCCAGATAAGGATTGACCCAGGAGGGCCCTGTTCCCTCAGTTTACCCAGGGATGATGCAGATGCCTGGATACCAGCCGGCCATGATGCCTGCCCCTGTGCCCATGATGCCAGCAATGGGCGCAGTCCCTGCCATGCCAGGTAAGGCCAGGTGGCAGGTCCCTTCTCAGGAGCTGGAGGAAGGGAGGTCCTGCCGGGGGCCCGGAGGGGGCAGTGGGCGGAGGGCCATGTGCAAGCTGGGCACCTGTATGCCACCTGCAGCCATGGTGATGCCGCCACAGCCGCTGCCGGCACAGCAGCCCCTGCTTCCCAGTGTGGACCCGAGGCAGCTGGCCGCCCAGCAGCAGAACTTCATCAACCAGCAGGCGCTCCTCCTGGTGAGGGTGGGCAGCGCCCTCAGAGCGCCTCACGCGGTCAGGTCTGCGGGGCCCAGTCGGACCAGCTCTTACCGGGCCCACCGCCTCTCCCCGCTCAGGCCCAGCAGATGACCGCCCAGGCCATGACCTTGTCGCTGGAGCAGCAGACAGAGCGGCACCGGCGCCGGGCTCAGCCTCAGGCTCCGGCCCCTGGAGCTGCCTCCCCGACCTCCCCCCCAGCCGTCGCCCCCAAGCCCAAGAAGCCCCTGGCCCTGCGGCGGGAGCCAGAGCAAGAGCTGGAATCGGTGGGTGCCTGAGGGCGAGGAGCCGAGGCCGGGCAGGTGGCAGGGTCTGGGATGGAGACGGCAGGTTCCAGGGCCGAGCGGCCGCGAGTCCCCACAGGAGCAGGAAGATGAGGAAAAGATGCCTGGGGCCCGAGCCCTAGCAATGGGGTCGGAGGGTGGAGGGGATGCTGGGAGAGGGGCAACTTGGCTGGCGGGGCT
Source organism: Taxidea taxus jeffersonii (assembly GCA_003697995.1). NCBI lineage: Eukaryota > Metazoa > Chordata > Mammalia > Carnivora > Mustelidae > Taxidea > Taxidea taxus. Next base: position 27,904 of record ML111337.1, read on the forward strand.
GCCCCTTCACTTCCCCTTCCTGCCCTCAGGAGACCTCACAGGAGCCCCGAGAGAAGCCCCAGCGGCCCAAGAGCTTCCAGCAGAAACAGGATTATTTCCAGAAGATGGGTGAGCGTGCTTGGGGTGGTCGGCTTTCCGCACAGGCCGGGCGTGCGGGGCGCACTCTCCTCCCCTGGGTCCGTGTCGCCCGTCTCGGAGCCCGCTGGGCACACCAGAGAGAGTAATCGGGCCACCTGGGGTGCGTACAGGGCAGCAGCAGATCAAGGTGAAGACAGTGAAGCCTCCACCTGAGGTGCAGATCTCCCAGGACGAGGAGCAGGACGAGGAGAAACCGCGAGGTGGGGGGGCCGTGGGGGAGGGCCGGGCCCTGTGGGACTGGACAGGGTCTCATGTGTTTCCTCTCCTTCCGGTCAGCGCCCTCGCCCCCTCCTCCCCCCGTAGTGACGAATCCCCCGACACAAGGTAGGGCCAAAGCTGCGCAGGAGGCGGAGGCCAAGCCGGCGGCCCGGGGGGCAGGGCCCAGTGTTCGCCCCGCGCCGGCCCCCCACCAGCGGGCCGAGCCGAGCCGGGAGATCCGGAACATTATCCGCATGTACCAGAGCCGCCCGGGCCCCGTGCCCATGCCCGTGCAGCCGACCAGGTGGGCCTCGGGGGCGACTGGGGCTGCCCCCTCCCCGGGGAGTCACCCTGGGGACTTAGGGCCTCTTCCTTGTCTCAGGAAGCCCCCGAAAAACTTCCTGAAGAAAAACAACCCTAAGGACGAGGCTCTGGCAAAGTTGGGGATCAGCGGTGCCCACGCACCTGCGTCGGTGAGGCCCCATCCCATCCGGGCATGGCTTCTCACCTCGGGGGTCCAGGGCTCTCTGGGGTGAATTTGGCCTTAACCCTAGACCCAGCTGCGTACATGCTTTGTGCCTCCTCAGACGCCGTCCCCCAGCCCGGGGAAGGGCCCCGCACCAGCCGTGGCCCCTCGACCCAAGTTCCCACCACAGTCCAGGCCCTCCAGCTCCATCAGGGACAGCCAGGGTCTCTCTGGCCAGACTCCACCTGCTGCCCAGGCACCCTCACCCCCACCAGCACCCCCACTGCCTCCGCCTGAGGAACCAGACACCCCTTCAGCTGGGACCCGCAGTAAGGAACCTTCTGTCCCTCTCTGGTGGGCTTCACCGGGGTGGGGCAGGGTTTCCAGAAGCCTCTCAGTGCGCAATGCCATAAGGTCAGGTGCTCAGGGCTCTGGACTTTGGAGCTATGGACAAGGAGCCCCAGCTTCCGCGTTCCTGTCCCGGGCAGGGCCCAGGTAACTCTGGGGCCCATGTGGCCTTGAGGGACTTCCCTGGGGTATTGTCCTCGGTGCATCGTGGCAGCTCCAGACTTAGTGGCCCTGCAGACGTGGTCAAGGACAGCAGGGAATGTCTGAGGGCTGGAAATGGAGGCTGGAGATGGGATGTGGGCAGGAGGGAGGCAGTAAAGGTCCAGCGGGCAGAGCCCTCACTGGGCCCTAGGGAGGGGGACAGTCTTCTGTCCCCATGTCCCTGTCATTCTGGCTCTGGCAGCTCCTCACTGAAGCCCTTTGGCTCCTCCCTCTGCCAGGCCGGATGGAGCCCATGGAGGACCAGGGAGTCTCCACCCAGCTGCTCGCGCCCTCCGGCAGCGTGTGCTTCTCCTACCTCAACCCGTCCTGGAGGTTGTTCCTACGCAAGGAGGTGGGCACGAAGCTGGGGCCACAGTCGGGCCTCTCCCTGGGCTGGGGAGGGCCAGCAGGCTGTGGGTGGGACCCCAGCCTCTCCCCCCAGACACACACACACAGGAGGCTGCCTCCCCACGACCCGCCTCTTCAGGCCTGAGTTTCCTTCTGGGTCTGGGAGGCAGGGCTGGGAGGTGGGGGGCGGGGAGGGCACTGTTCCCATCTCTTCTCCTCGTCCCTGCTCTCCCGTAGGTATTCTACCCCCGGGAGAACTTCAGCCACCCCTACTGCCTCAGGCTCCTCTGTGAGCAGGTGAGAGCCTGGCCCACCTGCCCCAGGGACAGACACAACAGCACCCGCCCCTGGGCCAGGTTATCAGCGGTGCAAGGGGCACAGGCACAAGGGCAGCTAGCACTTAGAGGGCAGGCACTGGGTCACAAGCCCTGCCTTCATTTACTTCGTCCTCAGGACATCCCTGAGAGTAAGGACCGTTACTGGCCTGCAGCGAAGGGTTCAAAACAAAGCATATACTGTCCCCAGCACAGGCCCTGGCACACAGCAGATGCTCCTGGATGCTGCCAGGACCCTGCCTCTTCCCCCACATTCTCTATCCGTCTCCCCCGCCCCTCCTCCAGGTTCTGTTCCTTCAGGGAACTGATCTCACCTGACCCAGGAGCAGCAGCCTGCTAGCTCGGGTCGAGGGAGGCAAGCAGGAGGCGGGGGTGGCCCCGGGCTCAGGGTCCCCACATTCCTCCCTGCTCCACCTGTGCTCACGAGGCTCTCCAGCTTCTCCATGTGTGGCTGCCTCCATGGTGAGCTCTGGCACAGGGATCTGGTGACCACTTGGCTCTGCCCCCAGATCCTGAAGGACACCTTTGCCGAGTCCTGCATCCGGATATCCCAGGAGGAGCGGAGCAAGATGAAGGAGCTGCTGGGTAGGGTCTGGGGACCCGGGAGTCAGGGGCTAAAGTGCTGGGACTAGGTCTGTCTGTCTGGAGGGAGCAAACCCTGGGCGTCCCCCGTGGTGGAGCCCAAAGACAGTCGGGGATCGTTTCTACCTGCAGGAGACCTGGAGGTCAGCCTGGACTCGCTCAGCACCACCGAGGACAGTGTCAAGAAGCGCATCGTGGTGGCCGCTAGGGACAAGTGGGCCAATTACTTCTCCCGAATTTTCCCTGTCTCGGTCAGTGGGGCTGGACGTAGGGCTGGGGACGTCAGCTCCCCAGTCTGGATCCCAGCTCGCTCAGCATGGGCCTTTATGGCAGGGATGAGAGCTGGGGCAGGGGTGGGCCCTAATGGAAGGACAAAGAGCAGCACGGGCCCTGAGTAGCCCCAAGGCGTCTTGGATGGTGGCGGGGACCAGGAGCCTGTCTGACCAGCCACCTTCCTTCCCAGCAGGGCGAGAGTGGCAGTGATGTGCAGCTGCTGGCCGTGTCCCACCGGGGACTGAGGCTGCTCAAGATGACCAGAGGCCCCGGCCTCCACCCCAGCCAGCTGAAGACTCTGTGCTCATACAGGTGAACCTGGGCCGGGGGCTGGCCGGGGTGCCAGGTGGGGGGCTGGCGCGGACGAGCCAGCTCTCAGCTCATGCCTCCGCTGGTGCATAGCTTTGCTGAGCTGCTGGGCGTGGAGTGCCCGGGCCACTCCACCCTGGAGCTGTCCCTGAAGAGCGAGCAGCTGGTCTTTCGCACGGCTCGAGCGAGCGCCATCAAGGCCATGATCGAGCTGTTCCTGAGTGAGCTCAAGAAGGCAAGTGCAGGCCAGGCGGGGGGCTGGCGGGCAGGGGGGCGGGGGGCTGGGGGCCGGGTAGGGGGGCCTCCACCCTGCTACATCTGGTCTGGCTGGTCTCGGGGCTGACAGCCGAGCTCCGTCAAGCCTTCAGGGGTGGGACTGGGCGTTCAGGCCGGATCCCTGGCACTGTGGAGGGCTGGGTGGGGAGGTAGGCCGACGGGGGGAGCGGGCAGGTCGGCTCCCCGGCCTGCTCACCCTCCTCCTGCCTGCAGGACTCCGGCTACGTCATCGCCCTGCGAAGCTACATCACAGATGACCACAGCCTCCTCACCTTCCACCGCGGGGACCTCATCAAGCTGTTGCCAGTGGCCACGCTGGAGCCTGGTATCCCCAGGAGCGGGCAGGGCAGCTGGCATGGGGAGGGCAGCACATGGCAGAGCCGTGGAAGGGCCGAGGGGCCAGGTGGGTGAGACGCTGTCCTTGGGTGCCTTCCAGGCTGGCAGTTTGGCTCCACCGGGGGCCGTTCTGGACTCTTTCCTGCCGACATAGTTCAGCCAGCTGCTGCCCCAGACTCTTCCTTCTCACCAGAGAGGAGTGGCCGGTGCAAGAGTCGGCTGCAGCCCCGAGAGCCGGGGCTGGCTCAGTGGGAGAGGGCAGCGGAGGTGAGGACGACGGGAGAGGCGGACACGAAGCCTAACTAGGAGTCAAGGACGGAAGGGGCTCGATTGCCCCTGAGCGGCCAGGACCACCTGCTCCCTGGCGGGCAGCGCTTGGCCTGATGCTACCCTCTCCAGATGTCTGTCTCCCCAGCAAGAGTGTGAGCCCCTTGGGGCAGGGGCTGGGCGGCGCACCCTTCCCGTCCCCTCACAGCGCTTACTTGAGTGCTGCCCTAGAAGAACACTCAATAAATGCCTCTGGACGTCCCTGGCTTCTGGTGGTGTGCTCTGCCTGCTCCTCTCGGCTCGGGCGGGG
>ML111338.1:0-34549 GCA_003697995.1 Taxidea taxus jeffersonii
GAAAAATCTGAGGATTTTGTACTGAATTTGCTGGTCTTGAAGAGCCAGTGGAGGTTTGTGAATAAGAAAGCAGTTCTTAGAGTTCAGAATGAAACAAAGAATGTGTTATTATATGTTGATATTATTTTAAAACTTAAATGTGCCTACATTTTATTTTCATCTCAAAAGCCCTATAGCAGACAGAAACTTGTCTCTTCACAAGCTACTAGGATTAAAAAAAGAAAAACAAAATGAGACAATAATATTAGTGTCTATGACTCCTTTCATCCTTTGAAGGTCCTTTCTTTTGTATAGAGAGCTAGATCCTTTACAAGTTACTAGTATGTCGTTGAACTAACTCTTTGACTTATTTATCATTTTGAAAGAAACTGAAATGGATTTGTGAAATGTAGAATATACTCAGATCAACACAATGCCCGGCCCTTGCACCCTGATGAAAAGCAATATTTGGGCATCTAATATTTATATTCATTTCAGCTTGTTTGCTCATTTTTCACTGTCAGTGCCCATAGAGATGAAAGAAATTAGTTTCATTATTGATGACTTTTAAATACAGACAAGCTTGGGGAGGGATGAACTCAGACAGATGCATGTGCACCAAAATGAATGTTACATCCTACCAACACCTGTTAAAGAACATTAATTAAAATGGTACTTTTGATGATGTCCTTACAAGTCATTTCCTTCAGTCTGTCATTTACTTATAACCATTTATGTTAAACTATCCTTACTGAAATGGCCGCAGCAGAAAAATAAAATGGATAATTTTGACTGAAACCATCTTTGTCTTTTGCGCACACAAACACACAGTGAGATAGCTTGAACAGCAGATTTCTTTTGGGTGAACACCTAAAACCTTTTCATATGACTCAACTTGCTACTCTAATGTGGTATTCATCAATATGTGGAGCTTTCTTGGAAGATAAGAAGCTTCCAAATAAAAATGGTAAATGCTCTTGCTTCCGAGCATCTCCCCAGTAATTCATATTTTTCAGACAGATTTGCAGAACTTTTTCCCCAATTTACCTTTGTGATGCTTGCTTGAGCAGAATAAAATGAAGAAAAGTTAAGTTTAAAATCTTCTGACATGAAAACTAACTTTTAAAACTATCATCTATACATAATAAAATAATAATTTAATACAAAGAATTCCTAGCAATGCTAATCAGCTTCCTGAAAATCATCAGGCTAAAACAATCATTTGCCCTATATTATAATTCTGGCCTTTTTGCAACTGAGTCCCTGAAAGTAAATGATGTGGCATCTCCTTCGCTAAAAAGATCTTTTTGACCATTTCCATGAAACATACATTAAGTTGTTTTGGAAGTCACTGCTAATAACCTTGCCCTTTAGACCTTGGCTTGCAGAGATAACGAGTCAGGATTTGCAGAACATTTCATCTCTGCTCCAAGTTCCAGCGTGGTCAGGGTATTGAATGACCCAGTCTAGTAAGACATAACTGCTCTTTCTTTATTCTCATTACAGCTGGGAAACAAAAATCTCATTAGCTAACTGACGGGAGAACTCTGTATGGTTAACTGGAATATGACCCATCAACTGAGCAGCTTTGAAGTGTGGGACAAACCAGGAAATTCAGGAGAGTTCCAGTTGATGTTCAGTTGAAAGCTCATTTAGCTCCTAGTAAATGCTGTCTCCAGAAACTCATCTAAAGTCATTGTAACCCTTCCCTGAAAGTTTTCTCAAAGTGTTTCTATAATTCTAAAATGAAGGTAGAGACGAAAGAGAATAGATCCTCAACTTATTTGTTATTTTCAGTTATAAATTTAGCTTACTGAAACAATGAGAGCTTTAAATACTGTTATAAATGTTATAAAATCTAGTATCTCCTGTCTAGATGCTGTGTTATGATTAATGTGTCTAATAATTCCATTAATTCAGTTCGATCAATACCAATCAATATATGACTTTGGGACAACTGAATGGACTTACTCAATCACACATTAGTTAGTGTCCCCTTTCTTTATCATGCAGTGAAGATATAGAGAAAAAATGATATATGACACCCACCTGTAAATTTGATAGGAAAGGAGTCAATAATTGCAACACTGTATTGAGGATTGTAACAGAAAAATAAGTACATATGAATACATATTATATAATTGCATATATAATTGTGGAGCTCTTATGGCTCTAATATTCATGAGAGATTTGCTTTATGATACTTTATTTTCACTGAACTCGGTAGCATTTACATGTAATATTAAGAGTGTTTGAATTTCACACATCTTATATTTTGATGCAAGCTATCAAAATCCTCCTAAAGGTTTCTTGATAGTCCATCTTACAAAAAGGTACCTGCAGTACAAAATATAAAGCTTACTTTTGTCCAGAGAAGAGTTGGAGTGAGACTGTCATTATGTCCGTCTCCAGCCCTCTCACAGAATGCTAAGAGACACAGTTTGCAGCAGCCACACCATTTTATATGATTCCACATTCTCAAGTCATACCATAAAAAGATTGGCCTGCAGTTATCCTGAGGCATCTCTGGTTGTGCCTGGTTGTGTAAATGCAGAGCCTCTGGTCAATGCATTTGACTGATCTCTTTTCTCCTTGGCTGCCTTCCATAGTGGTGGCTCAGTGGTTGGACACATTGCTTCCTGCTCTGAGCTTGCTCACACATCTCTCTTCTCCAGGTCAGAGTGCTCATGGGGAACATTAACTCATATGTGGCAAGGGGACAACTTTTCTGGAAAAAGCTTGTAAAGTGCCTCACTACAATAGTCATTCTTCCAAACTCTCCTGGAAATACCTGCTATCTAAAGTTCTTCTCTTATCTGTTTAAATCACAACATGAGGAGAGCTGTACTACCTTTCAGAAAAGTCCATCTTTCTCTACTTTGACATTCATAAACCAAAGGGCATAAGTATTCTAGCTTCTGTTGCTTGATATCACCACTGAAAAAGCTTATCCTTGGTTTCTTTATACATATAAGGAAATATTCCTAACTACTTATCATATTTTATTTTATCTAGGTCATAGAATTATACCAGGCCTGGGCATGTGGATAATCTCATGCTCAGGCATTTTACTTCATCTCTGAAGCTCTGCACATATTTAGTCCTCCCCATACGAAGATCCCCTCTCACCACTTCTCCTATTAATTCTTCAGCCCTTTTCTACCTGTACTTTTCTCCAGAATTCTGGGATATGTGAAAATGTATTAAATGTTCTTATTTTGTGTATATGTATCAATTTTTTTTCATTACCCTAGCCCTCGTCATAACTTTCATTGTACCTATGAGGATGGGGATTTTACTTAATTTGTTCACAACCGTAACCACATATTGGGTACTTAACAAATACATTTTGAATAAATAATGAACAGATCAGTAAATCTAATAACAATAGCACCATATATGTTAAAGTTATATCCATTTCAAAGATTATAGAGAAATATATGAAAATCAAATGTTTTAAAAGGCAATAATATATGCAACTTATTTTCAAGTGACTTTAAAAAACAATAATAATTTTTGTTATAATAATATAATGATAAAATAATAATAATATGCATATTGTCCTTGCAATACATAGTGGCAAATGTAACTTTGTGCCATAAATATCTAACCTATTCAGAAATTATTCACTTTTCTGAAGGGTTTGTTCTAAGCTACATTTTATTCTCTACTTATTATATACAAAGTCATAAAATAAATACATGTATTGAAAAAATATTTTATATTCTTAACTTTCATTTTTTTAAAGATTTGATTTATTTGAGAAAGAAAGAAACAGAGACAGAGAATATGAGCAGAGGGAGGGAGATAGGGAGAGGAAGAAGCAGAATCCCTGCTGAGCAGGGAGCCCAACATGGGGCTCAATCCTGGGACCCTGAGGATCATGACCTGAGCCTAAAGCAGATGCTTAACAGACTATGCCACACAGGCACCCTGAGGAAAATCTTTTAAATACACCTTTGATATAAGATTATATTTTTATTCCTACTTTATAAATGGAGAAATCCAGCATAGGTCAGGGAAATCCCATTAAGCAGAGTTTGAGTCCAGGCAGACTGACTTTAAGAATCTGTTTTCTTAATTGCTATCCTCTAGCTGCCTCTCAATACATTCAGAATATTTCATGTAATGGGCTGAAATTGGGTAACCCATAAATTCTAAAGCCCTTGTGACTATATTTGTAGATAGAGGAGATCATTAAGGAGATTAAGTTAAAATGAAGTTATATAGGAGGGTCCTAATCCAACATGACTGGTGTCCTTACAAGAAGAAAATGTTAGGACACAGACAACACAGCATGAGGGATAAACATGTGAAGACACAGCAAGAAGGTAGCCATCTCCAAGACAAGGAGAGGGGCCTCAGAAAAAACCAAATCTGTTCACATCTTGATCTTAGACTTCTAGCCTCCAGAACTGTATAAAATTGTGTTGTGTAGACCACCAACTCTGTAGTATTTTGTTATGGAACCCCTAGCAAACTATTATATATAATCACCTATAATCCTAACTGATAAAAGTTTGCATTAACAATAATAACCCCCACATCTTTAATACCTCAGAACATGACAACCAGAATCATTTTACCTTTCAAGCTGTGTGCCCTTGGAAAAATTATATGACCTGAGTATCATTCTATCTGTTCAATAGGAATACTGACCCTATAACTAGAAATACTGTGAAAAATAAGTGAGAAGATACATATTTAATTATTGTTTATTCAGAATTAATTAATATGAGTTTAAACTCTATTTTTAGTGTTTTTTTTCTAGTATTTTTCATGTATTTTCCTATTTAGCATCTTTTTTTCTATATGGAGTTGAAATAATCAGTATCCAGAATGTTGTCAGGAATATTGGACTAAATTCCACATAACAGATAAAATAACTAAGTACTGTATAATATTAATGGGAAGTAAAGAACATATGTCAGGTCTGCCTTTCTCTGACACATGCTCTTTCTCTCTTTCTTTCTTTCTATTTTTAGAACTTCATATACACAGAATTAATTTCATGGCATAATATTAGCATCACTACATCCAAAGCCACCCTCTAATTTATTTTAATTGTGTTTTATTTTTTTCTTTACCCTCTTTTTCTGCAGTCCCATTCCTCTTGCCTTTCCATTCCTATTTTTAATATATTAAATGATTTCACAATCCATCCCATTGCCAATTTTCTTATTTAGATGTAAGTGTACCTTTGAAGACATGTAGAATGTTTTGTTAAATGTGTGTGCACGAGAGAGAGACTTAAGCTGAGTCTTCCATTATGTGCGTATATACATTTAACTTATCATTTATTCATAGCAAAGGACACCTGGGTTGCTTGCAGTTCATTGTTACAACGAAAAATTTTTTTGAACTTTCTTATTTGTATAAGTCATCTTTTGCACCCTTGGAGAGTTTCTTTACAACACATACGTGGAAATGCTTCCACCTAACCTTCCTCTCTTCCTTCCTTTCTCTTATTTAGGATCACATTCCAGTCATGGTTTGATGGCTGTGCTGGTGTCACCTGACTCTCCATTGTCTCTCACAGGGTTTTGCATTAATACATTTCTTCCATGATTAATACCATCTTGGTGTTTTCTTTTCAGAGAATATGGATTATACAAACTCTGATAAAGTGCTTTTCTTTTCCTGTTCCCTTTTTTATTAGTTTAATTTCAGGTGTTATTATGTAACTAATTTTTATAATCTTTTCCATTTTTCTCATGAAATTCCTACTCTTTTCACTCATGTTTTAACCTTTTCTACTATATCTGTTAATATAGATAAATAGCTATAAATATTTCAGAGCCTTTGTCTGATGTTTCTAATATATGGGCCACTGATCTCTGGTCTAGTTCTTTTGGAAGATTTATGGCTTAATAATTAATTATTTTTTTTATTCTTTTTCTATTTTTTTATTAAATGCGAAAATCTGTGTATGAAAGAATTTTAGAACATAGATATAATTTATGTCTAGGAAAAGATATATCTCTCCTTCTGTCTGTTTGTTAGCATAGGAGTTGGAGTCAATCTAATTAGAAATTGGGTTGGAGTTTTGTGCTGCTATAGTTTGTTATCTCAGTATACTACAGACTACAGATGACTCCGTATGGGGAGGATCTGTGTTCATTGTGCAATTTAATGTGGGGTCTAAAATGCTGTTTGTTTGTTTTTTTTCTCAGTGTTCCCAGTCTACTCTCAGATTTCAGGAGTACCTGAACCCCTGCACCATGTTGGATCATTCTCCTCTTCCAGCAGTTAGTCGCCAGTGCTTAATCCAGCAGTGGTTAATCGCCACTGCTTTTTAGTTGACCCAGAGCTCTCAGTGGGATAGGAGTGCTCTTGGTTCTCCTATTTTTGTCAGTTTCTATCAGGCCCTGTTTACCTGAGACACTAACTTTCTGTCCTTTTCCTCATGAAAGTACAATTCTTCCTTGTACTCGTAGAGTCCTGTGTATGAGCATGTATCTTGTCTATCCCAGCAGCAAAGAATCTTTGCTTTGAAACAATGAAGGATTCTCAACATTAGTGGGTTTCCTGCCCCTTCTCTCAAATCAGTGCAAGGATGAGAGAAGGGGGAATCTTCCTATTGCCCAGCATCTGTAGAAGTTTGTGTAAGAGACATAGGGGTGTTTGTAGCTCTTTCCTTAGTGCCAGAGGGTTTTTGATTTTATCTTTCTCCCAGTGGTAGTGGATGATTTGGGGGGACCATAGTGTAAAATATTTTCTTCTTATCTCTTCAAGAAGAACTTTAGCTTTGCATGAGAGAAGATGCCAGTACATGGACATTATTTAGTTCTGTCCCCTAGGATCATCCAATTACCACTTCATGCTTGCATAAAGTTTACTTTGTATCTGTGTTCATGTCTACCACTTCTTCCTCCCTCCATCTGCCAGTGGTATAACGTCCAATATGTTCTATATCTCCTCAAAGTGCTTGTTAGCCTTTGAATTCAGCTCACATGCCTGCTTTAGGATCTTAGCTGTTTGTAAAATGTCTAATGGGTTAAAATGGTTATAATTGTATTATTCACATGGCTTTTGTTTTTGGTGTGGGAATAATATCCTTCTACTGTGGTTTCTAAGTAGAAGCAGGATTTAAACTTATTTTTGATATTGCAAACTCTATTATTGACTGTGTGTCTCAATTTAACTAAGATCATAAAAGCTCATAACAAAAATGAACCTTGATAATTATTTATATTTTAAAAAATATTTAGTTTTAATATTTTAATTCTATTTATAATGCCTGTTCTCATTTTTCTTCTATTATGTCCTTAACTTGGCATGTAGATTTATTTTAACACATTTAACACTTTTTGTGATATGAAGTAGGTTCAAGTTTTAAAATATATATCATAACTCTTCACTTTACTTTACAACTTAGAGCCGAGAGGCACAAAGACGTTGCATAATTTATCTAAATACATGTTGGACTGATGGGTATAGCTCTATTTATACCCATGGATTTAGCTCAACTAAATTCAATACTAGTATACCTTGGAAAATTTGTCAAATTAGGTCAGGCTGACTCAAAGTCTGTTTCCATGAGTAACTTAAAAGTCTCTCAGGAGTGTACTTATACCAAGAGTAGAGAGTAAAGCAAACACATTTGATCTAGTAATAAAAGTTTAGTCATCAGAGACAGGGAACAGAGAGAGTTTAGCATAATGTTTGTAACTCAAATTTATCTTCAAACTTACTCCCTCATGAGAGATGGGTGATTCCTTCAAAATCTTAAGGCACTAGTCCAAGATTATGCTGATGGCACAAGCGGAAGCTCTTAGAGTTAGTGTGTTTAAAAATCAAAGCATTGACAACTCCAGCGTTTTTCAGCTTCTCCTGTTGTAAATTTAGTAGCAATTCCTTTTACAGCTCTATATTGCTTTATATAAAGCTTTGTATCATATATAACTCTGATAGTGGTCTTTTTACCTTCCATCCAATAGATTGTCAGAAAATATTTATTGAATAATGAATGCATTAAATAAATTTTCATCTCCCAGTCATCTACCTCTGATGAATATAGACCACCTTACTCGAGGACCACTCTCTCTTGATTTAGTTCTTGGATGACATATTCCTGAAGTATACTTCACTATGATTTGACAACATATCTCAACCCCAGCAATATGCACACTACACACTCACAAATTCTTGTTTCCCATGTGTCTATGCCTGCTCTTGTTTCTCCTTCTTCACAATTGACTTAGAATCTAAGCACTAATTATTCACAATAATCAGTTTTTTTTTTTTCACTCTCATGTCACCCATTCCCATGATTCTTACCAAAGGGTAGAGAAATGGAATGTGTTTGTGGTGAGTGAAGGTGACAGTGGTTATAAATGAAAGCCAAAAAACTTATTTCAAATAAAATTTTTGTAAGATATTTCAAATAAGCATTAAAGCTTTTGGTATCCCTGAGAATAAAAACAACACTCAAGCAGAGAGAGGAAAACCGTCAGCTTCTATAAGGTTCACAAGTTGACTTTTTTGAACTAGGCCCTTTAAAAAACACAAACAACAGTGGATACTGACAGTAGCAATGGTGGTATGGAGAGGGAGAAAATCCCAGTGATGCCTGACTATAAAAATTCAGTGGGAGGGACAGAACCCACTAGGATGGCCTCAAATATGGGCACTTAAGGAAAGAGGAGCTGTTACTATAGGTTACCAATGTATTGGAGATAGATAAGTTGAATGATAGATAATTTCTGTTCACATCTAAATCATGCCTTGGGAATGCCTAGAATTAACTGGGCTGAGGAAACTTTGGAGGGTACTAAAAGTTTTACAAAACAAATTGAAGAAATTACCAAGAAATATAAATTCACAAATGGTTAAAAAAAGAGGCACATTAGGACATTAACTAAGATATGTTAGCTATATATATTTTTGTTCTTACTATAACTTAATCTTGTTAATAGTTGTAAGAGTTAGTGGTGTTAAGATTTTCACTCTCTCTCTATTTTTCAGTCCATTGTTCTTTATAATCTTTCTCCCTCAACATAACACTTACCCTTATGATAAAAATAATGTTACTATTTTTGTAGAAGTAAAAAAAAAAATGTTAGAACTGGAAGGGACTTTGAATATCATCTCATGACATCACCTCATATTATAAAAAGATAATTTGAGCTAAGTATGCAATCCAAGGCACCCATCTGGTAGTTGAGCAAAGATTAATAATAGAAAGTCATACTGTCCAAGTATGGTGACACTACATTGTAACCTTTGAAATACTGTACCTTTTTACAATAGCTATTTTGACATGAGAATCAGTTTCAGAATCTAAATTTTACATAAAAGTGAATCAAAATAAATTAAAGTTGCCAGAAACAAGATACCCCACAAAAAGAACAAAAATGGGTAAGAAAATCTAAATCACATCCCCACAGGCAGTATTTACAAAGGACATGTTTGAGAGCCATTCCATGATTCCTAAACTCCATTATGCATTTTGAAAATATAAAATAATTGTGATGGTATGGAGAGAATAACTCAAGCTTATGAGGATATTTATTTGGAGATTTGTTGCCATATTGTAAATTTCCTGAGGGAAGAGAGTTGTCAGCACTTCCTTTACCTTAAACTTAGTGATGGGGTTTTGAGAGAGCCACTCAGAGAATTTGGAATGGGCTCCTTGCAGGTAAGAGACCAAGAAAACTGAGAACAGATTCATGCATGAGAAAAAGAAAAGGGCGGGGGTGGGGGGAGAAAGCTATAGTGTATCCTGAAGCAGTAGGCTCTAGGTATTTGTGTTGAGGCCAGGCTGAACTCCATGATTCTCTTGGGTCAAATGATGTGTGTGTGTTTCCTAGGTATCACTGCTTCTCCATGCCAAAGACCAAGTGAATCTAGAACCACTTAAAAGTCTTTCAAATGGGGACGCCTGGGTGGCTCAGTTGGTTAAGCGGCTGCCTTCGGCTCAGGTCATGATCCCAGGGTCCTGGGATCGAGTCCCACATCGGGCTCCTTGCTTGGCAGGGAGCCTGCTTCTCCCTCTGCCTCTGCCTGCCACTCTGTCTGCCTGTGCTCGCTCTCTCTCTCTCTCTCTGACAAAAAAAAAAAAAAATAAAAAAATAAAAAATTAAAAATTAAAAAAAGTCTTTCAAATGAACCATCAAAGAAACTGTAGGGAATCTAGCATCATGAAACAGGGTGCAGCTGAACACAAGTAAACCAGTAACTGAGGTTGATCCTGTGAGTCTGAGGAACAGAAAACATTGCCAAGAGGTAGAAAGTTCCTGCCAATGGGATTTCCCCAAGAATACTCCAAAAGAAACAAGCTGTAAAGCCAAAGTTAACCACATTCCAGCTCTAGAGTATATTAAGCCACTCATTCAAGTAAGAAGCACCTGATTTTTCTTTATTTACCACCTCTCTTAGCCAGTTAAAACAGAAACAGAGGCTAGATAGAGTGAAGGGGAGGAAAAAGAGCAATAATAAGATGAAATAACCTAATGAAACAAAGGCAAAACATTTAAACAGACAATTCACACAAACACACACACACACACACACACACACACATGAAAAGTTCTTTCTTAAAAAGATTGAGGTTTTGGTGTCATTTTCCAAATATCTTGGACTCATCCAAGTATTTTTATACTTTTTTCTAGGAGTTTTGTGATTTTTTTAAAGATTTTATAATAAATAAATAAATAAATTTATATGACAGACAGAGATCACAAGTAGGCAGAGAGGCAGGCAGAGAGAGAGGAGGAAGCAGGCTCCCTGCTTTGCAGAGAGCCTGATGCAGGGCTCCATCCCAGGACCCTGGGATCATGACCTGAGCTGAAAGCAGAGGCTTTAACCTACTGAGCCATCCACGCACCCCAGTTTTGTGATTTTTACATAGTACCTTTTTAGGCCTCTAAATCAATTTGAGTTAATTTTTGTATATGGTACAAAGTATGGCTCAAGGGATTTGTTTGTTTGTTTGTTTCTTCATATAAGTGTTCAATTTTTCCAGCACCATTTTTGGAGAAGCCTGTACTGAATCACATTGTAACTTGTTGTAAAATCAGTTGATTAGGTATATGTGTCTCTATTTCTTGACTTTGTATTATGTTTCATTGACATGTTTGTCTACTTGATGCCAATGTTGTCATGTCTTATTTAATGTCACTTTAATGTCTTGAAATCAGGTAGTGTAAATTCTACAACTTTGTTCTCTATTTCCAAAGTTATTTGGCCTAATCTGTGTCCTTTACATTTCCATATAAGTGACAGAATTATCTGGCAAATTTCTCTAAAAATGCTTCTGGAATTTTGACTGGTATGTTGAAGCTATAGATCCACTTGGGGAAAACTGACATTTAAAATTTGGGGATCTTAGGGTGCCTGGGTGTTTCAGTCGACTGAGCATCCAGCTCTTAGTTTTGGCTCAGGTTATGATCTCAGGGTCCTGGAATCAGGCACTGTTTCAGGCTCCCTACTCAGCGGGGAGTCTGTTTGAAGAATCTCTCCTACTGCCCCTTCTCCCATTGTCTCCCTTCTCCCTCTCTCAAATAAATAAATACTTTAAAGAAATTTTAAAAAGTAAAGTTTGGGGTCTTCTGATCCAAGAAAAGGTTTTATCTATTTTTTGTTTATATGTATTTTTTCATCTCTTTTATTAGCAATTCTGTACAGTTTTAAGCATTTAGGACTCTCACTTATCATTTGCTTATCTATAAAATAGTACATGTTTTAGATGTTATTATACATGGTATTTTTTATTTTCAATTTTTTGATACTGGTATATAGAAATAATTAATTTATATTGCTCTAAGTCCTACAGCCTTGCCAAAATCATTTTGGCAAGTAGGTTCTTTGTAGATTCTTCTAGTAGCTTTTTTGTACATTCTACTGGATTTTCTATGTAGACTATTATGTCATCTGCATGTAAAGACCATTTAATTTTTCATTTTTAGTCTGGATTCCTTTTGCTTTCTTTTCTTGACTTACTGCACCAGCTAGAACTTCCAAGGGGGAGGGGAGAAAAAAATAAAAGTTTGAAAGAAGTGTTGAAAATGGCATTCTTACCTTTTTTTTTTTTTTTAATCTTAGAAGGAATGCGTTCAGTATCTCACCATTAAGTTAGTTACAGCTTTTTTGTAGTTTCCCTTGATCAGGTAAAGAAAATTCCTTTCTACTTCCAATTTGCTAAGACATGTCCATCATATTGTCTAGTGATTTTTCTGTATCTACTGAAATGATCACATGACCTTTTTTTGCATTTAATCTGTTAATAAGACAAAGTACATCAATCAAGCTTTAAATGTTAAACCAACTTTGCATTCCTTGAACAAATCCCACTTGATCATAATATACCATCTTTTCTTCATTTATTGTCATATTTGATGTGTTACAAATTTGTTGAGAACTTCTGAATCCATGTTCATTAGAGATTGCCATCTATACTTTTCAGATTTTTGTCTGATTTTGTATCAGAGTAATGTTGGGCTTAAATACTGATTTGAAGGGATACAGGCACCCTGATGTTTATAACAGTAGTATCAATAAAAGCCAAATTATGGAAAAAACCCAAATGTCCATCAACTGATGAATGGATAAAGAAGAGGTGGTATATATATACAATGGAATATATTTTACTCAGCCATAAAAAATAATGAAATTTTAGGATAAATACCCAGTAGTGCAATTGCTGGGTCATAAGGTAGCTCTATTTTCAATTTTTTAAGGAACCTCTATGCTGTTTTCCAGAGTGGTTGCACCAGCTTGCATTCCCACCAACAGTGTAGGAGGGTTCCCCTTTCTCCACATCCTCGCCAGCATCTGTCATTTCCTAACTTGTTCATTTTAGCCATTCTGACTGGTGTGAGGTGGTATAAACATAGTGATCCAAAGGGGCACGTGTACCCGAATGTTTATAGCAGCAATGTCCACAATAGCCAAGTTATGGAAAGAACCTAGATGTCCATCAACAGATGAATGGATAAAGAAGATGTGGTATATATATATGATGGAATACTATGCAGCCATCAAAAGAAATGAAATCTTACCATTTGCGACGACATGGATGGAACTAGAGCGTATTATGCTTAGCTAAATAAGTCAACTGGAGAAAGACAACTACCACATGATCTCCCTGATATGAGGAAGTGGAGATGCAACGGGGGTGGGAGTTAAGGTGGTAGGAAAAGTAAAAATGAAAGAAGATGGGATCGGGAGGGAGAAAAACCAAAAGAGACTCTTAATGTCATAAAACAAACTGAGGGGGGGGGGGGGAAGAGGGGTTGGGTGAGGGTGGTGGGGTTACATCATATGTTTAAATAAAGCTTAAATAAAGTAAAAAAAAATATAGATACATAAAAAAATAATGAAATTTTGACATTTGCAATGATGTGGATGGAGCTAGAGAGTATTATGCAAAGTGAAGTCAGTCAGAGAAAGGCAAATACCATATGATTTCACTCATGTGGAATTTAAAAACAAAGCAGATGAACGCTGGGAAAAAAGAAGAGAAGCAAACCATAAGACAGACTCTTAACTATAGAGAACAAACAGAGATGCTGGAGGAGAGGTGGGTGGGAGGATGGGCTAAATGGGTGATGGGCATTAAGGAGGACACTCATTATAATGAGCACCGAGTGTTATATGTAAATGATGAATCACTAAATTCTACTCCTGAAACTAGTATTACACTATGTGTTAACTAACAGGAGCTTAAATTAAAACTTGAAACAAAAAACAAAGTATATACAGAATGCCATGAAGTACAATTTATACTCTTCCATTTTGAGAGAAATATTGTCTATTATTCTTAAGTTTTAAGAAATTCTACTTATCTCTCTGCCTGCTCCTCTCCCTGCTTGTTCTCTCTCTCTTTCTTTGACAAATAAATAAATAATCTTTTAAAAAAACGAAATATGCAATAGTGTACTTAATTTTTTTAAAGATTTTGTTCATTTATTTATTTGAGAGAGAGAGAGAGCACAAGCAGGGGGGAATGGCAGAGGGAGAGGGACAAGCAGACTCCCTGCTGAGCAGAGAGCCTGATTTGGGACTCCATCCCAGGACCCCAGGATCCAGGACCCCAGGATCATGACCTGAGCTGAAGGCAGATGCTTAACCAACTGAGCCACCCAGATGCCCACACAGTTGTATACTTTAATTTCTCTCTTAATCATTGTGTTATTGTTGCCATACAGCTCTACACAAATACACATAATATATATGCATATATACATAAAATCATGAACCATATATAAATATATTGTTATTATTTTTGCTTTAAATAGTCAAATATATTTTAAGGAGATTTAAATAATAATATAAAATATTTGTACATATATTCACATAGTAACCAATATCCATGACCTTCATTCTAGTATAAATATCATCTGATAATATTTCCCTTCTACTTAAATAATTCATTTATTTATTAGTATAGTCCCACTAATGGTAAATTATTTCAGATTTTGTGTATATAAAGTTTTAAACTTTGTTTTTGAAAACTATGTTTTCTTGGTAAAAATGTCTAAATTGAGTTTTTCATCCTTTCAATAATTTAAAAATGTTGCTATGTTATCTATTGCATACATTGTTTCTAGTAAGAAATTTGCTAATGTTTTGTTTTTCCTCAGTATATAATGTGCTGCCAACATCTTTATGTTTTTTCCTCATATTTATTTTCTCTCTCTCTCTCTCTCTCTCTCTTTTTTTTTTTCCAATCTGGCTGCTTTAAAGACATTCACCTTATCACGAGGTTTAAGCAACTTTATTATGATGTGAGTTGGTATAGTATTCTTCATGTTTCTTGTGGTTGTATTTCATATGCTTTTTGTATCTGTAGATTTATTTTCCCCACATTTGGAAAAGTTTTGGATAACTTTCTACAGATAATATTTTCTGTTTCCCCCATCTCCTTTAAGGGCACCAGTTACATGTATATCTGGCTATTTGAAGTACTAATTCTCTATTCATTTTATTTAGTCCTTTTTTACCCCTGAGTGTTTTACTTTTGCTACAAGTTTACTAATCTTTTCTTCTTCCATATCTAATTTGTTGTTAATCTCATTCAGTGTACTGGTCTCCTTAGATATTGTAGTTTTTATTTTTACGTGTTCAATTTGGGATTTCTTTCTTTCATGTCTCTACTTATTTATTTAATATTTCATCTAACCTTTTGGATGTTTGGGAGATATTTATGATAGCTGTTTAAATTTTCTTGCATTTTTTTTATCCATGTCAATTCTGGGTTAATTTTAAATCAAAATTTTTATTCTTATTAGGAGTAGTATTTTCTTGCTTCTGTCATGTTTCATAATACTCTTTGATCTTAGTCCTGTGTTTCCACACAAGAGTTTCAAGAAACACTTAGAATCTTCTGAGAAAGAGTGATAAGAGAGTCTTTTGTATGCTAATGAAATGACTGTGCCTAGGGTCCATAGTTAGCTTCAAGGTGGGGCTGGTTCCCAGAAAAACTAAAATACAATTAGAGAATTAGAACTTTCATTGCCAACCCCTTACCTCCTCTAGGCAGAGGGGAGGGACTGGAGATTGAGTTAATTACTAAGCGCAAACAATTTAATCAACTGTGCCTAAATAAGGAAACCTCCATAAAACCCCTAAACTATGGGGTTTGGGAAGTTTCCAGGCTGTTGAACACAACCACATGCCAGGGTTGGTACACTGCAAATAGGATCAGAATCTCCTGTACTTGGGATCCTTTTGGACTTCATCCTATGTAGCTCTTCATCTGGCTGCTCATTCCTATTCTTTATACTATTTTTTTTTTTTATAATAAACCAGTAAACATAAGTATTTTCTGGAGTTCTACAAATCATTACAGAAAATTATCAAATTGAGGAGGGGGTTATGGGAACCTCCAATTTATAACTGGTTTGTCAGAATGCAACCTGAGACTTGCAACCTGAGACTTGCAACCATTATCTGAAGTATAAGGCAGTCTTATGGGACTGAGTTTTTAACCCATAGAGTCTGCTAGCTTCAGATGGTTAGTATCAGAACTGAACTAAATTGTAGGACACCCTGTTGGTGTCTGGAGAATTGGAGCATTGGTTGTTGATGTGGCAAAAACCCACACAATTGATGTCAGAAGTGCTAAGAGTGAAATATTTTATAGACCTTAATATAACATAGCTAGATTCAATAATGATTAAAAACATCTGTGTAGAAAGATGGCTTTGCTAAATTAGGATTGATAATATTCAGCCAACATGCTGAGGAAGCCATGGAAATAAAAATGGATAACAAAACTGTACCTGTTACTAAATAGGAGAATCACTATTAAGACCCATGTTGAGAGAAAATGTTTCTTAATTCATTATATTTTAAGTTCAGAGAGATCCTTGTATAGGCTAACTAAAGGTTGTAATTTCTGCACAACAAATATTCCTCTCTAGACTCACAGAAAATGTTAGAGAAGAACTAAGAAGGAGAAAGAGTAAAGACAGTGGAGTAAGTATTCATGAAGGGAAGGAAGGGACCCTCCACAGGAATTGTCATAAAGGTTCATTAAGCTTGAGATGAAACAATGTGGTGGTGTAAATCAGTATTACTTCCTCTACTCCATTTAAGTTTCTGGATAAACATTCTATACACTAAAGTCATCTAATTCTACTATCCAAAAACCCAACTCATTTGGCAAGCAATTACAGCTAACTGGGGACAGGACAGCAACATCCTTTTGGGCAGTTTAATAAGTAGGAAATGTCTATTTTCCCCTTCTTAAGGTATATGCTAGTGATATTTACTGGAAAAAAATGAAGGAGAAAATGTGACAAAACATTCATGTGTGGCGATGTAGGATGTTTAAATATAATATGAGATAGAAAATTTAGAGGAACCTGGGTGGCTCAGTGGCTTAAGTGTCTGCCTTTGGCTCAGGTCATGAACCCAGGGCTAGGATTGAGCCCCACATAGTCTCCCTGCTCAGCTGGGAGCCTGCTTCTCCTGTCCCTTTGCCATTCCCCATGTTGCGCTCTCGCCCTGTCTCTCAAATAAATAAGTAAAATCTTAAAAAAAGAAAGAAAGAGAATTTAGAATGACTTTACTGAGTCTTAGAGGGGGCAATGAGATTTTTTTAATAGGGGATAACTATTGAAAAGACATGGCTTCAGATTGAAATACCATGAAAAAGCCTCATTTCATATTTATTAATAAAAGAATGAATTAAAAATCTTCTCTAAATGGATTGTCTGTGTGTGTGTGTGTGTGTGTGTGTGTGTGTGGCTGGTATGATTCCAGCTGCTAGAAAAATATATCATTAAATCAATCCTGTGTTCTCCTTTATAGAAATACCATATTCCAAATAATGATAATTCATACTCCACAATCAAAATATATCCATTGTTTGTCTCAATAAACTTCATAATAGTGGGTTTATTTATTTACTCTATTAACTATTATACTATACCAGATATACACATAGTATTTTAAAAATTTATTACAAGTAGATTGGTGTCTTTTTCTAGGTATCTCTTGGAATCAACAGCTACAAAGTATTCAACACACATTAAACACACATTTAAATAGAATTTTGAATCTCAAAATTTTAAAGGCTAAATGAAACAAGGATGCACTGGACATTACACTTTTACAATGAAAGAACTTTGAATTCCTTTTAATAGAGTTTCCCAGAGACTTTGGTATTTCTTAAAAGTGTTGAGTGAGTCATTATTTTTATATCAGACCTACATGCAAAAATAAGTTTGGAAATAATAAACGAGCATAAAATTAATTAACAAAAAAAAAGGTTATAACTGACAGTGGCTATATCAAAAGAATATTCCAAGATTGAAGTCTCTCCATCATTTTGATTAAAAATTTTTGAAAAATCCAGGAAAAAGGAAAATAATGTTAAGGCTGAGGAAAAAGAAAATGAACTGCTAAATAAAATATGTATCTAAAGAATAAAAGAAAAATAATTGAATAAAAATGAAGTAATCAACAAGAGTCTCAAAGTATCAAATATAGGAATAATATACATATATGTGCATGTATATGTGTACTAATTCCATAAGTAATATACAAATCTCCCAGGTATATTTTGTTGTAGGTTTGTCAGTCAAACAAAAAGTTACCAGTGGATGCAACATCCTGAACCAAATTATTTATCTCCTTATAAGATCCAATAAGTACACTGGTTAGAATATCTAAATAGTTATTTAATTAACATTGAGAAATCCATAAAGACCAAATAAATGCAGGAAATATGTGACTAGTATTGAGAAGAAACAACTTGAAATAAGGCAGACACCAGCATATGGCAAAGTTAGAGAGTGATATATTTCACATCCAGAGGGATCAAAACAGAGAATATGACTATTTTGGAGATTTGGATAAAATGCAAATGGAACCATTGGAGTAAATCCTGGGAGTAAGATAAATAATCTAGAAGATACACATGTAAATTTGGGTAGTAAAGGTGATTAGTGTGATTTGATAATTGAAAAGAGAGCAAAGAAAGGCAGAATCTGAAATCTACATTCAGGTTCTGTGACATGTGGTTATTTGACTCAATTAACTTAAATTATTGAAATATAACTGAATAAGTTATATCATAAGGTAAGACTCATCCAAGAACATGCCAGTTAGTAAAGAAATTCAGATTCTTGTTAACTCTAAATTAAGATTTAATGGGAATCTGTAAACAACATTTGATCCCAGGAACACAGCTTTCTCTTTTGTTAAGGAAGATTAATGGCTTAAAATGGCATCCTGCCTCACTGGTTATACAACAGAATGAGAAGACCAGAACTGTGAATTCTAATTTTAAATAATGATTCATCTCACATTAGGTGAGAAAATTAGCTTTGGTTTCCTTGAGTATAAAATGAAAAATGTAATACCCAATTACCTTCTGGGAATGTTGTAATGAGAAAATCAAGATACATACTTATAAATAGCCTCAAAAATATAAAGTTCTAGATAATATATATATATAAAATATTTTCAAATTCATCAGTCACTTGTAAAATATGTTGCTAGTTTTATGCTACATTGCTGAACTTGTAACATTAAATGATTTGTGAATGTGTGAAAGTTGTCTTCACCTTTCTAGATAAGATGACTATGAGGCAAATTAAATTTATTCAAAGAATTTTAAAGTTGCAAAATTTAAGACAGAATGACATTGGCCCAGGGATAGAAATATTGACCAATGGGACAGAAAAGACATATATAGTCACTGAATCTGTCAAATAATTACTATAGTACAATAAAGAAAGGGTGATCTTTTTAATAATGGTACCAAACAATTCCATATAATATGTGAAAAATGTGACTGGATCATATTTATAAGTATAAACTGAAATCAGGTATCATCAGATTATGGACCTAAATGTGAAATGTAAAGCAGTTATACTTCTTGTGGAAAACAGCCAAATATCTTCATGAGTTTGGGAGTAGTCAGAGATTTTTTTGCCCATGACAAAATAAATAGTAACCCCCCCCCCACACACACACACATTTGGCCACAATAAAATTAAGAACTTCCATTTGTCAAAAGATTCTATTTGGAGACGAATAAGTAACCCACAGTGTTGATAAAAATATTTGCAAGTCATATCTGATGAAGATTTTATATTCAGAAAATATAAAGAACTCATGGGACACCTGGGTGGCTCAGTTGGTTAATCGGCTGCCTTCGGCTCAGGTCATGATCCCGGCGTCCTGGGATGGAGTCCCACATCGGGCTCCTTGCTCGGCAGGGAGCCTGCTTCTCCCTCTGCCTCTGCCTGCTACTCTGTCTGCCTGTGCTTGCTTGCTCTCTCCCTCTCTCTCTGTCAAATAAATAAATAAAATCTTTAAAAAAAAAAAAGAAAGAAAATATAAAGAACTCCTAAAAGCAATGAAAAAAGGTAAATAAAAAATAGAAAAATGGGTAAAGTAATTAATCCTACAGTTCACAGATAAGGTTATCTAAAGGACTGCTAATCATGTAAAAAGGTACTCAGTCTCATTGGTCATCAGGTAAATGTACATTAGAACCACAGAAGAATAATTTTCACCAAGATGATTAAAATTTAAAACTGCTATTATGTGCTGAATTATATCCTCCAAAATTCATATGTTGAAGTCCTAATCCCCAGTACCTCAGAGTATGACTCTTTGGAGATAGGGTCTTTAAAGAGGTAAGTAATTAAGTTAAAATGAGGTGACTAGGGCAAGCCCTAATCCAGTAGGACTGGCGTCTTTATGAGAAGAGGAAATTAGGACATAGACACACATAGAGAAGAGATCATGTGTAGATATGGAAGAAGATGATCAGGGACAAACCAATGAGAGGAAACTAACTTTGTGGACATCGATTTCAGACTTCCAGACTCCAGTCCTATGAGAAAATTAATTCTGTTGTGTAAGTCACACAGTCTGGTATTTTGCTATGGTAGTCCTGTAAAACTAATATAATGACAAAACCAGCTGTTGACAAGGTTGTGGGAAAAAAACTACATCCTCACACAGCTGATGAGAGCGTAAACTGGCACAGCAACTCTGGAACATGTTTGGTAATACCTACTAAAACAGAAAGCATATCCTATGATCTCTTCCTCTCCTGAAGTATAAAATGTTCACAGTGGACATGTACAATAATATTCATAACAGAGCCAGTCTTAATAGCCCAAAGAGGTAACAACCCAAATGTACATCATCAGTAGAGAGGATAAATGGATTGTGATTTTTTTTTTACTGTGTATTTCTTGTGGAAATATTAGACAAAACAGATGAGCATTACATATAAGAACACAGATCAATCTTGAAAGAAATTAAGAATACTGGTTACCATTGGGGAGGAAAGAAGTAGTAACTGGAGGGAGTTAAGAGGTCACTCTGCGTGATCAAAATGTTTTATTTCTTGATTTTCATAAAGTGACACAAATATACAAATTTTGCAAAAACTAAGTTGGAAATTTATGGATCATAAACTTTTCTGTATGTATATTATTCTTCCATTTATAGTTCATTTAGAATTTAGAGTGAAGCATTTCCAAAAATGTTTTAGTTTATTATGAAGGTCTCTTTGTAGCTTAAAGCAATACAAGGAAAACACATCACTCTTCACTCAAAACATCCTAATTTCTAGCCTCTTTTTCAGAAAAAAAGCTGAAGACCTTCCTCCATTTATGCCATCCAGGCCTCTACTACCTCTTTCACTTGACAGTGTACTTCACCTTTGCTTACAGTGGTCTTCTGTCCATCCCTCCAATACTCCAAGCTTGTTTTCACCTCAGGGTCTTTGAATAAGGTCATGGCTTTCTTCCTCATTTACAACAGGTCTCTGACCAGAAATTATTTTCTAATGAGGTCCTCCCTGACCTCCGTATCTAACATAGTAACATAGTAACACTCCTCCACACTTCTCCATTCTCCTTTTTCTGCTTCATTCTAAGTATTTATTTATCATCATATTTATTAGATATTCACTATATGCCCCTAGCCTACTAACAGATAAGCATTTCAAGGACATGGATTTTATCTGCTTTTGATTTATTTAATATTCTCTTTATTTGAAACATTGCCTGATATGATACAGGTTGTCAGTAAATATTTGCTTGAAGGAAATGAATGAATCTCTCTTTCTCTTATTATTGGGTTTTAATATTACCTTACCACCTACAGATTTTAGGAAATGGAGAACTGTCAAATGAGAATAATTTATGGGTTACCCTAAATTATAAATAAAGATAAGAAGAACCCAAGTTATCAAGCATTTACTAATATTAATTGAATGCTTTGAATTAACACTTCACTTTAACAGATCACAATGATTTCTGCAACACAGTTTGATAGAAAAATACCATATCAGAGGAAGAAAAATGTCATTGTTTATTTCTTCTCAAAGTAGTTATCTCTTATTATGGAAGTAGAGATTGCATAACTCTATGTCTTTCTCAAAAATTAAATTATTTAAGTAAAGCAATTTAAGGTCAATTACTCATATTAAAATTAAATGCAATCAAATGCACATTATAAAATGGTGGAACAAAGCATGGCCCTCGCTTCTATTACAGCATCTGTCAAAAGAAAACTGTTTTTTTTCCCCCACATAATCTGTATAATTAGTCAGTGTTATTTACTTATTTTTAAAATATTTTATTTAGGGATGCCTTGATTAAGCAGCTGCCTTCTGCTCAGGTCATGATCACAGCGTCCTGGGATCTAGTCCCACATCGGGCTCCTTGCTCGGCAGGGAGCCTGCTTCTCCCTCTGCCTCTGCCTGCCTCTCTGTCTGCCTGTGCTCGCTCTCTCTCTCCCTCTCTAACTAATAAATAAATAAAAAATCTTAAAAAAATTTTAATAAAAAAATAAAATAAAATATTTTATTTAGTTATTTATTTTAGAGACAGAGCATGCACACACAGGGAAGGGGCAGGGGGAGAGAGAGAATTTCAAGCAGACTCCATGTTGAGCATGAGTCCAATGCAGGGCTCAATTCCAGGACCCTGAGATCATGAACTAAGCCCAAGTCAAAAGCTGGATGCTCAATTAAGCCATAGATCATAGTATCATAGTATCATAGTATCATAGTATCATAGATCTCATTTGTTTCTTTAAAGATACTATGCAGGATGTTTTAGACACAAATTCTATATATGTTTGGAATAAAAATTTCCCTCTTCTAAGGAATCATATTAAAAGACTCTAGCCTAACCATTTGCTTCATGAGTTATTGTCCATTCATAGCTGGATGATTTGTTTCTTCATTATGAACACTTTACCATAAGCACTCAGACTACCCTTTTTCCCCTTCATCAGAATTGGTCCATGACCTGCTTGAGAACATTTCCATGGAGCTACAGATAAATACAGAAGGTTACCTTCCATTGATTTATTATTTTTATTAGGATTTGAAATCATCACTATGGAAGAGTACCCACCAGGTTATCTTGTTAAATCAAGATCAAGATTTGACTCAGTAAAATACTCTTATCTGGTTCCCAACTTGCTAACTTTTGTCATTTTCATAGTTTCATTTCTTTTTCACTTAAATCTCTAGCTCATAGGTCTCTTATCTGAATTTTTTCTGTCCTTTGGGCACTTCATCAACTTCTCTTACTTGTACAATTCAATCTTTTTTGTTTCTATTTTTACATTTTGTTTTTGTGGTTGGTCTTTCAGAGTATAAATTGGAAATACTCCAGAAATGTTGGATATTTCCATACTTATATGTCAATGTTTTATGAGTCATGATGCATTAAAAAAATCAGAAGACCAAGATTCTGTGTGATTAATCAGCTAGTATTATATGCCTAGCATATGGCTTTATCCCAGACTATGATATTTATGTAAAGGTGATCATCTCTGTCTTGTTCATGATAATATCTTAGTAAGTACTTCAGCACCTGTCACACAAATGGTGCTCAATAAATGTTTGTAAATGGATTTTGTTTGCTTGCTTTTGTTTGGCACTCATACAGCACATTTATACTTCAAATATTCTTAGATATCCATTTGTATATTATTTAAATCTCTGACTAAAATAATTCCAATTGAAATGTAAGTTTTGAATGGTCTTCTGGTCAGACTATGGAACTAAAATAATGAGATTATACAATTTTATTTCTCATTAAAATCTATATCTTTTCTTCTAAAATACAATTCATAATAAAAAAGAGAAAAACATTCTATCCATAACTTCAATCTCTTATATAAGAGGAAAATAATTCTCAAAGAATTAACAATGACATTGGAGGAAATTATGGGTGAAAAGGTGAGTTAAAACAAAACTGCATGGAGTGCCTGGGTGGCACAGTCATTAAGCGTCTGCCTTCAATAAGCATCTGCCGTAGGCTTGGGTCATGATCCCAGGGTCCTGGGATTGAGTCCCTGCTGAGCAGGAAGCCTGCTTCTCCCTCTCCCACTCTCCTTGCTTGTGTTCCTTCTCTGGCTGTCTCTGTCAAATAAATAAATAAAATCTTAAAAAAAAAAAACTGCATGAAAATTATGTGTTTACATTAACATGTAAAAACATCATTTGCACATATAAAAGTTGTGGCCTTGAAAAGAGCAACATCTCTCCTCATTAACCTATAATGAAAAAATGCAAGGACAAAATTTTCAGTAATTTGTTAAGCAGAACTTATCCTAACCTCTTTTGGGAAAATTGACCTAAGCTGATACCTAGTCTAAAAAAGAGAAAAAAAATACTGCCCTGATGTAGATGGATAAACAGCATAAAATAGTTTCTTTTCCTTCAAGAAAAGCATTTAAATACAAGAGAAATAAAGAATGCAAGGAAAGTCTTTAGAGTATTTATAAATAAGTTTGCCCTTTTTAGTTAATTAAGTGACCTCAATAAAAGGACATTTTAAAATTTCAGAACCTCTGCACAGTAGATTATAATGAGAATGAAAATCCAAATGGTCATATCAGCTATCAGGGAAGGGACAATTTCATGTGTAGATTCATTAACTTTTTGTTTCATCTACTCCATTCATTAACTTTTTGCCTTTCTACTACTTATTGCTTAATTTTTTAATTCTAAGGAGAGAGAGATATTGAGAAACTGACTGGGGGAGAGGGAAAGACTTGACATATTGAATTATTGGCTAATATTAAGTTCATTGATCATCTTTTGTTGTTTTGTTTTCTCTCCTGGTTAACTATTAGACTATATAATCAATTATTTTAGAATTGAAGATCTCTATTACAATCATAGGTAAAAACAAGAGGTTACCCCTAGAAATAAAAGATAGGAAAAGGTCTTTTTGTTGCTGTTGTTGTTTAGTTATCAAGTGGAAAAGCAGGTATCTTGAAGCCATGTCTCACTGATGCATCTAAAAATATGGCTTTCGAGGAGGCCTGCCTGTGCTGCTGAGTCACAAGTCCTGTCCAGAGAAGCAACCAGCTCTGGAAAATTCTAGGTGGTGCCAAGGAAAAAACCTGTCCCTAGGTCTATGGAAATGTAGAGTCTACATGAAGAAACCTTGCTAACCAAGGAGATTAAAGAGGAAGATGAGATTGAAGAACTGAATAAGGACATAAAGCATAGCAACATTTGGCATGTAACGAACTGTGCAAAATCTGGTTCAATAAACCGTCCATGAGCCCAACGTTCTTACGTATCTGCATCTTATGGGCCTTTGTGTATTTTTTAAAGATCTGAGTCAATAAGGATGGATGTTATTTTATTACTACATGATCAGCTTTGTCATATTTATGTTGCCTTCAGTGTCTACAATGTTTTGTAAATAAGTAATCACTCGATATTTGCTTAGTTTAATTTAATTTGTTTTAATTTAATTATAGATAGAATCTCCCAGTAGCGATGGATAAAACTAGGAAAACAAATTATTTCCCTGTCGTTTTTACTTTAACATTGACACATTTTAGGGGAGCATGTTTACTAAAAAAGCAAAACATTTATTTAACCATTCATTTAAATATAAAAATAAAGTAAACTTTTCCAAATACATTTTTTAAAGTTTCTAACATTGTTCTGCTTAATTTTGGTACTTAACTAATTTTGTTGTTAAGCTAAATTTGATTGATATTGATATATTACTATTTATATATTAAGAAGGAAAATTTAGTTCTAGATAAAATTTTATCAGGCATAAAGATAATGATTCTGGGACTTCTGGGTGGCTCAGAGGGTTAAGCCTCTGCCTTTGGCTCGGGTCATGATCTCGGGGTCCTGGGATTGAGTCCCACATTGGGTTCTCTGCTCAGCAGGGAGCCTGCTTCCCCCTCTCTTTCTCTGACTGCTTCTCTGCCTACTTGTGATCTCTCTCTGTCAAATAAATAAATAAAATCTTTAAAAAAAAAAAAAAGATAATGATTCTGACTCCATTACTTGTTTGCTCAGAAACAGAGAATGGTCTTCTTTATTAATATGAGCTATCTAAGAATAAAGGAATATTAGAAGCTAATCTCAGGATCTTTGGCTGTTATTTTTAAAAAAGACAAATTTATGGTGTTGTATCATAAAAGTGAATCCTGGAAGTACGGAAATATTAAGCATGATCTTTCTGCTGGGCAACTTAAACTATATTATTAATGTATTGTGTCATCTTTTGAAGTTTTTTTTCAATATTTTATTTTGGGGGTTAATAGCAAAATAGTTGTTACTATATGTGAAACATAAACACTGCTTTCCCAAAAACATACAAATGCTGTTGATATGCCTCAATTTCATTCATATTCTTTTTTTACCATAACCTAGTCCAATTCACAAATTGCCATAACTATACTATTTTATTAAAATACAGTAATATGAAGAAACCAATATAAAAACAAACACAAGGCAAAAATTAAAGATGCTGATACAATTTTTTTTGCAAAAAGTTACTTTTATGACAGAATTATGTGCCAAAGGCTTAAATAATATACATATATTGACTATTTTTGAGAAACCTATTACATTTCATTATCCAGAAAGGGGAGCATTGACTGAGAAGAATATTGTATTTGGTTCACATTTTGTCCTTGGGTCACACTTCCACCATCCCCCAATTCCAAGAATGTTAACTACTTAAAGCACCTCATTGTTTTGTTCCTGATAAGTAAAATGTTCTCTATGGAATCTAAAGTTGATTGATGTCAGCAGAAAGCAGTGACTTAAGAATATATAATCTTTTTTGGCATAAAAGCTTGACCTTTATTTGTTTGTTCTGTCTCTTGTCTGCTTTATCAGAAGAAGCCAATTGACACATTATGCAGCCTCTCATACCCTCAGGATGGTGTGCATAATTTCCACTTCCTGGCTGGGAAGAAGAAAGCAGTTTTGTTTCTAACAAAAAGATCTCCCTAACCAGGGTAAAGAGAGACAGAGACAAAGAGATGATTTTTGTGTGTTTTGATATATTTATTCTATTTCTTTTTTCTCTCTTTAATTACATTTTTTCAATAAAGAGCTAATTTGAGAGTAGGAAGGAAAAGATGATGGATCCCAAAGATCAGGAACTGAGCTAAAGGAGTGGACACAGCACAGGGCAGCTACCTGGAAATTTCTGTGTGAATGCCTCAGATACATACCAGATGGGTGGCAGTCTTAATGTTCAGGAATGGAGAAACTTCATATTGCCACATAGCAAGCCCTTCCCTGTTGACTGCTCTCAAACCAACATTAGTAGAAAAGATATTAGATCTACATTACCAAACTTCCTTCTCCCTGCTTCTAATTATCCATGATGTCACTTTGCAGCAACACATCTCAAGGTATCTAGAAGAGCAAAATATATACCCTATTGCAAGTACTGATCTCTGAAAAACATGGCTGTTGTTTGAGCCATATGTGGAAAGTGGAATCCATTTATGCTACCATGCCACAATTAATAACATCAAGATGAAGTGCCTGAAGAAGCTATAGTTATAACTGAATATGAAAACTGCATCCAACTGGTTGGTGACAAACTATCCTAATCAACTAAATTTTCTTGTATTGCATGAATGTTGGATGCATACAGATACAGTAGTTCATTTAAGCCCATGTCATATCTCCAATGACTGAGCTCTATTTCTGGCTCTCTACCTGGTTTGTTTTGGATGTTAGGCTTGGATCTGATCCGATTACATTGAGCATATTGCTCAAAAGTAGATGATACCGAAATAGCTGGGTCTTTAAAGCCAGTAGTGGCAGGCCAAGTCTTTATCAAGATAGCATCTCATTCTGACTCTTTTGCTTCCCACTTCCCAATTTAAAAGCTCTTGTGATTACATTGAATCTTGTGTAATCTTGTGATTACATCTGAATAGTCCAGAATAAAGTCATTTTAAGGTAGCTTATCAGGAACCTTAATTTCGTCTATAAAATCAATTCCTTTTTGTCATATAATCTAACACATTACAGGTGCTGGAAATTAGGGTGTTAACATCTTGGGAAACATCATTCTGCTTACCATTCTTCTGCTTACCACTCTCCTATACCAACAAAGGCTATTTATAAGAATTAAGATAATATTTCAGATTCATAAAATTACTTGTCATTTGTGTGGTACACAGATAACCAACTCCAACCATGCACAATATCTGGTAACTCCAGACAGTAAGACTAATTCTAGACCTAACTATGCTATTATAGATGTGACTTCTAATAATTGTTACACATGTGGCTCTAGGATTAGATGAAGTCTGAACTTCAAGAAGACAGCCTATTGGTTTATAATAAGAGAGAGTGGAAAGTCAGGGAAGGAGACATCCTCATTAATGTAATAAATAAAAAAAAATATCCCAACTACCAATTTCATTTCTGTTATCTTTCTATTTTTTTTTCTTATGAAGAATTTCCAGGACTAAATCACCTCTTGTTTCTAAGACTTAAAAATGATTCTTCTAATAAACTGTTCAAAACACTGAATGATTGAGCTTAAATTATATAGGATTTCTAGCTTTTGAAATCTTAGAAGTGACTTTTGCTGCAGAGTAACCTGTGAACCACTGAGCTTAAAAGATTTATAGTCAGGTTTGCTGTGTGTTGATACATCTGCTATATTCCACCATTACTTACAGAATTCAAAAGAAATAGACACCAGAAACCTACTTTTTAACTTCTCAGCCATAAAAAATATAATAATTAGAGCGAGAATTTCTCTTGTTTTCTGCATTTGAGAGTGTTTCAGTCTCTTTGCTATAAGGCAAAACCTTATAAAAACCCACAGGAAAACCTGTGGGGTACCAGGTTTTCTTCCCAAGTTGTTTATATACAGACAATACAAGCTTGCTTGATATTTACCTTTCTTTGATACATTAGGCTATATTAATGAATGTAGATATTCATAAAATGTGGTTAATATTCTATTCTTTTAAGATAGCCAGAGTTTAGTTTTCCTCCAAGAAAATATAAAACAATTTCAAAAAATTTATTTATTTAGTGAATCATTGAGGATATATTCCATATTGCCAAAAGGTTTAAATAAGACAAAGAAGAAATATTTTTTGAGTGTTTCGACAAAAGTGCATAATTTTCTCTTTACAGGAGGAAGTGGAGATACAATGGGGGTGGGGGTTAAGGGGGTAGGAAAAGAATAAATAAAACAAGATGGGATTGGGAGGGAGACAAACCAAAAGAGACTCTTAATGTCATAAAACAAACTGAGGGGGGTGGGGGGGAGAGGTGTTGGGAGAGGGTGGTGGGGTTACATTATATGTTTAAATAAAAAAAAAATTAAAAAAGCACCTAGCACATTACTTGGTGTAAAGTTGGTGTTCAAAAGTGTCATAATTATTACCTTCAATTTCAGTGAATGAAAATAATTATTATCCTACAAAACCTGGAGGTTGGTAATTAAATAAAGCAGTTATTGAGGGAAAAGGATATGGCTCTTCCAGGTGGTACTTTAAAAGAACATAGATTCACATAGTTGCTATCGGTTCCCCTCCCAGCCATCCATGCTACTATCATCACCAGGCAGATGGCAAAATGCTTCTCACTTTTCCATGCACATTAAATAGGAATCCCTCTAAGACATGCTGTCTTCTAAATAAGGTTGTCAGCTTTAAAATAAAAATACAAGACACTGGGTTAATGTGAATTTCTGATAAGTAATGGGTGAAGTTTTAGTATTTTAATATTAATATGCCCCATGAATACCTTAGTATTTTAAAAAAATAATCAGTACACTCAACATGGGGCTCTGACTCACAACCCAGATATCAAGAGTTGCATTGCTGTGTTGATCGAAACAGCCAGGAACCTCTTGCATAGGTATATTTTGTACAATATGTGGGTCATACTTATAGTAAAAAACAATACTCATTGTTTTTCTGAAATACAAATATAATTGTACATCCTAAAAAAAATATTGTTTTCAAAAGTTATTCCTCATACTTCACACTCAGAGTCTGTCTAGTCTTACCCACATGGCATCTCTCAGTGTCTACAACTGTAACCCATTGTTTCACTTGAAATTAACACTCATTTCAAAAGATTTTTAAGTAAATCAAAATGCTTTGAATTTATCTTCAATGAAATTACTGAAACGTCAGAAAAGAGATCAAAACTAGGATGGGGGTTTGCATGCAAGAAAGGGCAGCATTTTGGCATGAAACCCTGGTCCACTCTGTGCCCAGGACAGGCACCTGATTGGTCACTGACAACAGTACCCTCAGAATTTTCTCTGAAAGTTCCTAAATAATCCCCATGTTACTACGGTAACTATTTGAATTAAAAGGGCATATATGATACATGCAAGATTGTTAAACTAAACCAGAGCCCTTTGTGATTGGTAGCTCAGATGCTCGTGACTGACAAATGCATTTCCTTGCTCTCTTCTTGGTTTGCCTTTCCCTTTGGGCTCATTCCATTCATTTTAAAGGTAAAGCTTAGAATCCAAATGATCTTGAGTACTACTTGATCTAAAATGCAAGAGATTAGCAAATACAGAAGCAGACTGAGACGTCAACCAGAGCAAGGATTCTAAACAGAAACTTATCTTCTTTTAGAAAATGTTTTTGAATGTTTCGGGGAATGATTTTTTTGTCACAATAATCAACAGATGATTCATTTTGCACTTTGAGGGGTCAGGAATATTAGGGAATCTATACTGTACAGAGGTGAATAATGTATTTTCCTATATCCTGTATAGGTATTTTATACACACTCTTTGTTATCTCCATAAAAACTTGGAAAGTTAAGTATTATTAACTCTACTTACAATTTGAGAAACTGAGGATTAAAGGGGATAGATGAGACTTTCAAAATTCAAGCTGAGATCACTCTGATCTTCCATCTGACCTACTACTATTGCTTCCACTCTATCACACTGCCTCAGTTTTTAGGCACAAATTCTACTTATTCTTTCTAAAATCACCTTTTCATTTTCATTTATTTTACATGAGACCTTCTGTGTTTGTTTTTACCAATGTAGATGGCTACCACTGACACACCATTATCCCATCTTTTTGCAATTAGTTGTGCCACATACAGATACAAACTTCTATTTTTATACTTGTATAATAAATCTATAAATAATTGATGCAAAAAACTGCTATAAAACAGAAGTTAATTTACAAATTTTAGTTTTCCAAATATAGTACTAAAGATTTAGTATACAATAGACAGTATGAACAAAATGTACACATGGGTTTCTGACTTCATTTTCTGGACCACTATAATTTTATCATTTCATCCTCTAAACCTTTAGAGGGTTATCCTCTAAGCAGAAATATTCTACAACATTTAAAAAATGCATAATTTTACCTTCAGGGCTATTTTATACCTACCATAAATACATAACTTCTTCCAATTTTTTTATGATAAAAATATGGCTTAATTTTCATCTTTTCTCTTACAATTCAAAATTCTGGATATTTACTGTAATATGATATGGTTCTGATGAACATAACTTTTTCCATGTTATAAAATTTATCTTCTCAAATGCAACAATGGATGTGACTTAAAATTATTCATTTTTCTTCCCTTTTGAAAATGATCTAGTATCAAAACTGAGATTTTCATAGTATTTTTTAGGCTTATGTAATCTGACACAATTCCTAAATCACGTGAGTACTTTTGTTAGCAGAGAGAGAGACAACACACAGAGTTAGAGAAGAAGGTAAATAAGAGCCCACTACTGCAGTACTCCAGCCTTTCCCTTCAATTGCTTTTAAGAACATGTATCTCTTCCCTCCTTTCAATCCTTCTTCCCTCCCTCCCTCTCATCCTCCCTCTTTTCCTCCCTCCCTTCTCTTTTTTGGCCCTATTTGACAAACAGCAGTCAAGATGGATGTCTAATGATGATGGTACTCTGGGAGTTACCAGCAGGGAGAAAATCAAATTAATATCTACCTGTGTGCATGAAAATTCCCAGTTGATTTTCATCTTTGATTCTTCTTCCTGATCTTATGGTAATTTCATTTACTCTATTGGTGACAAGACAGTGCCATTTCCACTGGCAGTATTGTAAGTGATATTTATGCTTGCTCATGAATGTTTCACAGTGACCTTCATGCCTAGAACATTTTCATATTCTCCCAAATTTTCTTTATTTATGATTAAAGTATTCCCCAAATCTATATTACTTGTATCTGATGCCATTTGACAATTTGTTCCCAAATTTACCTACTTGTATTTTCCTACTTCATGTAACTTGGGAGCTGAAAGAATATTTCTTTTCATTCTGATATGAATATAAACCATAAAATCTAAATGCTGGCTAGTGTGGAATGCCAAAGAACAATAGCTCTGTGCTTAGTAATTCCATCTCCATACCAAGATTCACTCATCCTTGGTTTTATTTCTACCTTTGTGATCAACTTTAAAACAATCCAGAGAACCTTTGTTAAAAGCTCACTTACTGGGACACCTGGATGGCTCAGTTGGTTGGGCGGCTGCCTTCGGCTCAGGTCATGGTCCCAGCGTCCTGGGATCGAGTCCCACATCGGGCTCCTTGCTCGGCAGGGAACCTGCTTCTCCCTCTGCCTCTGTCTGCCTCTCTGTCTGCCTGTGCTCACTCTCTCTCTCTCTCTAACTAGTAAATAAATAAAATCTTTAAAAAAATTTAAAAAAAAGTCCTCAGCATAAAAAAGAAAACCTTTAAAAAAAAATAAAGCTCATTTACTTTTTTTCAATGCAGAAGTAATAAATACTCGAACAAGTAATCTACTTTACTGCAGTTTAGTGTAATATACAGCGTTTCATGCATTGCATGATTTTTCATTCATGAATAGTTTTTCTTCTCACAGAGCACTATTAATAATTTCCTGAGTAAAACACTGAACATTTCATATAAATATCTTCAGAAAGACAAAGGAGCAAATCCATCGAGTAGGTAAGAATACATCTTTTTCACACATGCGTGTTGCCATGATGCATCTATTGTGCAAAGCCAACATACCTACTGTGAGAGAATGTGGAGATGAAGAGCAGACAGGAGCAAAAGGGTCAGACTAGAGTCCTGCTAATAACCTTATTCTTATTCGTCTTTCCAAGTACCTAAACTATGAATGATAGCAGCCAGCATTTACTGAATGATTACAATGTGCTGTGTATTATGGTAAGCCTTTTATATATGCTAACCATTTATTTTCCACCACAATCTTAAGAAGCTAATATTTTATCTGAATTTTATGATTAATAAAATAAGCATAAGAGGTCTCATAAACTACTTTCCAAGGTCTTCTAGATTCTAAATATCTGACTTTAAATCAAAACTCGGTTCAATTTGATCCCAAAGTCTACATTTTAAATAGGCTATACTGGCTCAACTTCATAAAACCATGTCTGCAAATTTAGTGCTCAGACGT
Source organism: Taxidea taxus jeffersonii (assembly GCA_003697995.1). Taxonomy (NCBI): domain Eukaryota; kingdom Metazoa; phylum Chordata; class Mammalia; order Carnivora; family Mustelidae; genus Taxidea; species Taxidea taxus. The sequence goes on from ML111338.1 coordinate 33,130, forward strand.
TATCTTTCAAACACTAGGAAAATTTCTCTTCAGCGTCAAGTGAATTTGGGAAACCCTAAATGAAATAGCTAATGATTCACATTAGGTCACTGTCTCTGCTAGTCATAGTACTAATGCCGAGGTTATTTTCCAGTATCTTATAAACCAGCACACACACACACACAAAATCACTCATGCCATTTTCATGATGTGAACTTGGAGCTCATTTCCACAACATAGCATCTTGTCTGGCACTTTCTAGAAGTACATATACTGCAGTTTTATTCTTATCCTTCAATTCCCAGGTCCAGTCTTCCTATACAATGCCAGATCCTTTTAATTCCACTAGAACATCTTCCTGGGGTACTGCTTTACTCTGGTTTTCTGACTCCCTTGAGTCCTCTTGCTTGCCTAGATTTCTTCTTACCACTTACAATTCAGTCTTCTCAGACTTACTTCAACAACCAAATGGATCTTTCAAATCCTGAATATCAAGCCCTTCTAGTGGGGCCTATACTTAATATTTGCTTAAGTTTTCACAAATTTTTATTCTTTTTTTTTAAAGATTTTATTTATTTATTTGACAGACAAAGATCACAAGTAGGCAGAGAGGCAGGCACAGAGAGAGGAGGAAGCAGGCTCCCTGCCGAGCAGAGAGCCCGATGCGGGGCTCGATCCCAGGATGCTGGGATCATGACCTGAGCCGAAGGCAGAGACTTTAACCCACTGAGCCACCCAGGCGCCCATTTTTATTCTTTATATACCAAAAAACTAGGTAGGTATTGAGGACGTAATGGGAAATAAAATAACAAATAACTGTTCCCTTTTGGAAATAACAGTCTAGTGAGGAAGCAAAATAGAACAAAGAAAATGAGAAATTTAGAAGTTAGCAAAAGTGTTCTTAAAACAAAATGGGTGCCCTGATAGGGAAAGTATGAGTTAGATGAGTATTGATTTAATAGTGTGGTTAGGAGGGGTGCCTGGGTGGCTCAGTGGGTTAAAGCCTCTGCCTTTGTTTGGCTCAGGTCATGATCTCAGGGTCCTGGGATCAAGCCCCGCATCGGGCTCTCTGCTTAGCAGGGAGCCTGCTTCCTCCTCTCTCTCTGCCTGCCTCTCTGCTTACTCTCTCTCTGTCAAATAAATAAAATCTTTAAAAAAAAAAATAGTGTGGTTAGGAAAGGCCTTTCTGGGGAAGTGGGATTTAAACTGAAGGAATACAGGAAAGATTATTACAAAAAGAAGAATCTGTGTGCACAGGGATACTTGGGAATGAACTCAGCATGTTCAAGGAACTAAAAGAAAGCTGGTGTGGTGTGGTAGTAAGTAGAACTAGACAAGGATAGAAAGGTAAAAGGAAACCATATCAGGTAAATATCATTAAATATCATTGTTTAAAAAAAAGTCAGAATATTTTATACACACACACACACACACACACACA
>ML111338.1:34649-104286 GCA_003697995.1 Taxidea taxus jeffersonii
ACACACACACACACACACACACACAGACACAATGTATTATTTGTCCCAGGGATATAGGTCTGTGAATCATCAGGCTTACACATTTCACAGCACTCACAGTACCACATACCCTACCCGGTGTCCATAATCCAACCACCATCTCCCTAACCTGTCCCCCCCAGCAACTCTCAGTTTGTTCTGTAAGATTAAGAGTCTCTAATGGTTTGTCTCCCTCCCGATTTCATCTTGTTTCATTTTTTCCTTCCCTACCCCCCCAAACTTCCCACTCTGCTTCTCAAATTCCTCATATCATGGAGATCATATGATAATTGTCTTTCTCTAATTGACTTATTTTGCTAAGCATAATACCCTCTAGTTCCATCTGCATTGTTGCAAATGGCAAGATTTCATTCCTTTGATGGCTGCATAGTATTCCATTGTATATCTATACCACTTCTTCTTTATCCATTGATCTGTTGATGGACATCTAGTTTCTTTCCATAGTTTGGCTATTGTGGACATTGCTGCTATAAACATTCGGGTGCACATGCCCCTTTGGATCACTGTATTTGTATCTTTAGGGTAAATATCCAGTAGTGTGATTTCTGGGTTGTAGGGAAGCTCTATTTTCAACTTTTTGGGGAACCTCCATGTTGTTTCCCAGAGTGGCTACACCAATTCCCACCATTCCCACTATTCCCACCAATAGTGTAGGAGGATTCCCCTTTCTCTGCATCCTTGCCAGCATCTGTCGTTTCCTTTTATTATTTTAGCCATTCTGACTGGTGTGAGGTGGTATCTCATTGTGGTTTTGATTGGTATTTCCCTGATGCCGAGTGATGTGGAGCACTTTCTCGTGTGTCTTTTGGTTATCCGGATGTCTTCTTTGCAGAAATGTCTGTTCATGTCCCCTGCCCATTTCTTGATTGTATTATTTGTTCTTTGGGTATTGAGTTTGCTAAGTTCTTTATAGATTTTGGATACTAGCCCTTTATCTGATAGGTCATTTGCAAATATCTTCTCCCATTCTGTCAGTTGTCTTTTGGTTTTGGTCACTATTTCCCTTGCTGTGCAAAAGCTTTTGATCTTGATGAAGTCCCAATAGTTCATTTTTGCCCTTGCTTCCCTTGCCTTTCTGCTAAGGTCAGGAAAACAGCAGGGATGTCCATTACCACTCCTGCTATTCAACACAGTACTGGAAGTCCTAGCCTCAGCAATTAGACAACAAAAAGAAATTAAAGGCATCCAAATTGACAAAGAAGAAGTCAAACTATCACTCTTTGCAGATAATACGATACTTTATGTGGAAAACCCAAAGATTCCACTCCAAAACTGCTAGAACTTGTACAGAAATTCAGTAGTGTCAGGATATAAAACCAATGCACAGAAGTCAGTTGCATTTCTATACACCAACAACAAGACAGAAGAAGGAGAAATTAAGGAGTCAATCCCATTTACAACTGTACCCCAAACCATAAGATACCTAGGAATAAACCTAACCAAAGAGGCAAAGAATATGTACTCATAAAACTATAAAGTACTCATGAAAGAAATTGAGGAAGACACAAAGATATGGAAAAATGTTCCATGCTCATGGATTGGAAGAACAAATATTGTGAAAATGTCTATGCTACCTAAAGCAATATAGATGTTTAATGCGATCCCTATCAAAATACCATCCATTTTTTTCAAAGAAATGGAACAAATAATCCTAAAATGTATATGGAACAAGAAAAGACCTCTAATAGCCAGAGGAATGTTGAAAAAGAAAGCCAAAGTTGGTGGCATAACAATTCCAGACTTCAAACCCTATTACAAAATTGTCATCAAGACAGTATGGTACTGGCACAAAAACAGGCATGGAGATCAATGGAACAGAAAAGAGAGCCTAGAAATAGACCCTCAACTCTATGGTCAACTAATCTTCAACAAAGCAGAAAAGAATGTCCAATGGAAAAAGACAGTCTTTTCAACAAATGATGTTGGGAAAATTGGATGGCCATATGAAGAAAAATGAAACTGGATGATTTCCTTACAGCACACACGAAAATAGACTCCAGATGGATGAAAGACCTCAATGTGAGACAAGAATCCATCAAAATCCTTGAGGAGAACATAGGCAGCAACCTCTTCAACCTCAGCTGCAGCAACTTCTTCCTAGAAACATTGTCAGATTATATTTGTTTTAATTGGGGAATTGGCAAAAGTTGATTTGGGTTTTAAGATTTTTCTAGTTGCTTCATTAAAAATAAATTGGGTACAAATATGGAATTATTATGTTGTCTACCTGAAACTAATATAATATTATATATCAATTATTCCTCATTTTTTAAAAGTAGATTGACATTGAGAAGAATGGACATGAAGACAACGATGGAAAGCTCTTCCTGTTCTGTAGGCGATGAAAGTTGATAGTTTGGGCTTGGATGCTGATGCTGAATATGGAAAGTAAACTTCCTCATATGTGTTTGTGTAATAAAAATTGATAAGGCCTAGTTAAGGTGAGGTAGTAAGAGGAAAGGTGATAAATACAAGATTTTTTGCTTGAGTAACCAGGTAGGTAGTTATACTTTTAATTAAATGGGAAGAACTGAAGGCATTAGGATGTACTTGGAAAGTAAAATCAATAGTTCATATTTTAACATATCCAGTTTGAGATGTATGAGAAACATCCAGGTAAAAATGCCAATTACCAATTTAATTTGTGAATCTATGGTATAGAGAAGAGGTCTAGGTGATAGAAATTTGAGAAATCCAGTTTATTCCCTAAAATCAAATGACAACTTAGAAAAAATGTGTACAAAGGGAATACAAGACCTGAAAAAGATTTCTAATCAATTCTACCAGTAGAATTAGAGGAGGTATTAGAGGAGGAAAAGCTACTAAAGAAGATTCAGAAATGACCAGAGACATAGAAAAAATTCCAAAGAGTGTCTCTGAAGCCAGATATGAGTAGAAGGATGGGACCAAAAGCATTGAATACTACTAACAGGAGCAGTTAAACAATCTTGTTGATTTCCAATTCTGACAACCTCATCATACCAATGCTCTTTGCATCAATACTTAATTTTTTTAAATTTCAAGAAATAGTCTTAATAGTGTCCAGATCTCAGAGTAAATCTTCCTGGAACAGAGGGAGTAACTGAGTTAAATATGTGATTATTAGTACAGCCATTTAGTCTAGAAAATATTCCTAAAACTTGAAGGTAATATTTGAAAGTATATTTTCAAATACTTTTTTTTTTACTTTATTTAAGCTTTATTTAAACATATGATGTAACCCCACCACCCTCACCCAACCCCTCTTCCCCCCACCCCCCTCAGTTTGTTTTATGACATTAAGAGTCTCTTTTGGTTTTTCTCCCTCCCGATCCCATCTTCTTTCATTTTTACTTTTCCTACCACCTTAACTCCCACCCCCGTTGCATCTCCACTTCCTCATATCAGGGAGATCATGTGGTAGTTGTCTTTCTCCAGTTGACTTATTTCGCTAAGCATAATACGCTCTAGTTCCATCCATGTCGTCGCAAATGGTAAGATTTCATTTCTTTTGATGGCTGCATAGTATTCCATCGTATATATATACCACCTCTTCTTTATCCATTCATCTGTTGAAGGACATCTAGGTTCTTTCCATAACTTGGCTATTGTGGACATTGCTGCTATAAACATTCGGGTACACGTGCCCCTTTGGATCACTACGTTTGTATCTTTAGGATAGATACCCAGTAGTGCAATTGCTGGGTCATAAGGTAGCTCTATTTTCAATTTCTTGAGGAACCTCCATGCTGTTTTCCAGAGTGGTTGCACCAGCTTGCATTCCCACCAACAGTGTAGCAGGGTTCCCCTTTCTCCGTATCCTCGCCAGCATCTGTCATTTCCTGACTTGTTCATTTTAGCCATTCTGACTGGTGTGAGGTGGTATCTCATTGTGGTTTTGATTTGTATTTCCCTGATGCCCAGTGATATGGAGCACTTTTTCATGTGTCTGTTGGCCATCTGGATGTCTTCTTTGCAGAAATGTCTGTTCATGTCCTCTGCCCATTTCTTGATTGGATTATTTGTTCTTTGGGTGTTGAGTTTGCTAAGCTCTTTGTAGATTTTAGATACTAGCCCTTTATCTGATATGTCATTTGCAAATATCTTCTCCCACTCTGTCAGTTGTCTTTTGGTTTTGTTGACTGTTTCCTTTGCTGTGCAAAAGCTTTTGATCTTGATGAAGTCCCAATAGTTCATTTTTCCCTTGCTTCCCTTGCCTTTGGCATTGTTCCTAGGAAGAAGTTGCTGCGGCTGAGGTCGAAGAGGTTGCTGCCTGTGTTCTCCTCAAGGATTTTGATGGATTCCTTTCTCACATTGAGATCCTTCATCCATTTTGAGTCTATTTTCGTGTGTGGTGTAAGGAAATGGTCCAAATTTCATTTTTCTGCATGTGGGTGTCCAATTTTCCCAACACCATTTGTTGAAGAGGCTATCCTTTTTCCATTGGATGTTCTTTCCTGCTTTGTCGAAGATTAGTTGACCATAGAGTTGAGGGTCTATTTCTGGGCTCTCTATTCTGTTCCATTGATCTATGTGTCTGTTTTTGTGCCAGTACCATACTGTCTTAATGATGACAGCTTTGTAGTAGAGCTTGAAGTCTGGAATTGTGATGCCACCAACTTTGGTTTTCTTTTTCAATATTCCTTTGGCTATTCGAGGTCTTTTCTGGTTCCATATAAATTTTAGGATTATTTGTTCCATTTCTTTGAAAAAATTGGATGGAATTTTGATAGGCATTGCATTAAATGTGTAGATAGCTTTAGGTAGCATACACATTTTCACAATATTTATTCTTCCAATCCATGAGCATGGAACATTTTTTCCATTTCTTTGTGTCTTCCTCAATTTCTTTCATGAGTACTTTATAGTTCTCTGAGTATAGATTCTTTGCCTCTTTCATTAGGTTTATTCCTAGGTATCTTATGGTTTTGGGTGTAATTGTAAATGGGATTGACCCCTCAATTTCTCTTTCTTCTGTCTTGTTGTTGGTGTAAAGAAATGCAACTGATTTCTGTGCATTGATTTTATATCCTGACACTTTACTGAATTCCTGTACAAGCTCTAGCAGTTTTGGAGTGGAGCCTTTTGGATTTTCCACATATAGTATCATATCATCTGCAAAGAGCTATAGTTTGACTTCTTCTTTGCCGATTTGGATGCCTTTAATTTCTTTTTGTTGTCTGATTGCTGAGGCTAGGACTTCTAGTACTATGTTGCATAGCAGTGGTGATAGCGGACATCCCTGCCGTGTTCCTGACCTTAACGGAAAAGCTCTCAGTTTTTCTCCATTGAGAATGATACTTGCCGTGGGTTTTTCATAGATGGCTTTGATAATATTGAGGTATGTGCCTTCTATCCCTACACTTTGAAGAGTTTTGATTAGGAAGGGATGTTGCACTTTATCAAATGCTTTTTCAGCATCTATTGAGAGTATCATATGGTTCTTGTTCTTTCTTTTGTTAATGTACTGTATCACATTGATTGATTTGCGGATGTTGAACCAACCCTGCTGCCCTGGAATAAATCCCACTTGGTCGTGGTGAATAATCCTTTTAATGTACTGTTGGATCCTATTGGCTAGTATTTTGGTGAGAATTTTCGCATCTATGTTCATCAAGGATATTGGTCTGTAATTCTCTTTTTTGATGGGATCCTTGTCTGGTTTGGGGATCAAGGTGATGCTGGCCTCATAAAATGAGTTTGGAAGTTTTCCTTCCATTTCTATTTTTTGGAACAGTTTCAGGAGATTAAGAATTAACTCTTCTTTAAATGTTTGGTAGAATTCCCCTGGGAAGCCATCTGGCCCTGGGCTTTTGTTTGCTTGGAGATTTTTGATGACTGTTTCAATCTCCTTACTGGTTATGGGCCTATTCAGGTTTTCTATTTCTTCCGGGTTCAGTTTTGGCAGTTTATATGTCTCTAGGAAAGCATCCATTTCTTCCAGATTGTCGAATTTGTTGGCATAGAGTTGTTCATAATATGTTCTTATGATTGTTTGTATTTCTTTGGTGTTGGTTGTGATCTCTCCTCTTTCATTCATGATTTTATTTATTTGGGTCCTTTCTCTTTTCTTTTGGATAAGTCTGGCCAGGGGTTTATCAATCTTATTAATTCTTTCAAAGAACCAGCTCCTAGTTTCATTGATTTGTTCTATTGTTTTTTTGGTTTCTATTTCATTGATTTCTGCTTTGATCTTTATTATTTCTCTTCTCCTGCTGGGTTTAGGCTTTCTTTGTTGTTCTCTCTCGAGTTCCTTGAGGTGTAGGGTTAGGTTGTGTATTTGAGACCTTTCCTGTTTCTTGAGATAGGCTTGTATCGCTATATATTTTCCTCTCAGGACTGCCTTTGCTGTGTCCCACAGATTTTGGACCGTTGTGTTTTCATTATCATTTGTTTCCATGGTTTTTTTCAATTCTTCTTTAATTTCCTGGTTGACCCATTCATTTTTTAGAAGGATGCTGTTGAGCCTCCATGTATTTGTGCTCTTTCCACATTTCCTCTTGTGATTGAGTTCTAGCTTCAGAGCATTGTGGTCTGAAAATATGCAGGGAATGATCCCAATCTTTTGATACCTGTTGAGACCTGATTTATGACCCAGGATGTGATCTATTCTGGAGAATGTTCCATGGGCACTAGAGAAGAATGTGTATTCTGTTGCTTTGGGGTAGAATGTTCTGAATATATCTGTGATGTCCATCTCATCCAGTGTGTCATTTAAGACCTTTATTTCCTTGTTGATCTTTTGCTTGGATGATCTGTCCATTTCAGTGAGGGGTGTATTAAAGTCTCCAACTATTATTGTATTCTTGTCAATGTGTTTCTTTGATTTTGTTATTAATTGGTTTATATAGTTGGCTGCTCCCATGTTAGGGGCATAGATATTTAAAATTGTTAGATCTTCTTGTTGGACAGACCCTTTGAGTATGATGAAGTGTCCTTCCTCATCTCTTATTATAGTCTTTGGCTTAAAATCTAATTGATCTGATATAAGGATTGCCACCCCAGCTTTCTTCTGATGTCCATTAGCATGGTAAATTGTTTTCCACCCCCTCACTTTCAATCTGGAGGTGTCTTCAGGTCTAAGATGAGTTTCTTGTAGGCCGCATATTGATGGGTTTTGTTTTTTTATCCATTCTGAAACCCTGTGTCTTTTGATTGGGGCATTTAGCCCATTTACATTCAGGGTAACTATTGAGAGATATGAGTATAGTGCCATTGTATTGCCAGTATGGTGATTGTTACTGTATAATGTCTCTGTTCCTTTCTGGTAATACTTTTAGGGTCTCTCTTTGCTTAGAGGACCCCTTTCAATATTTCCTGTAGAGCTGGTTTGGTGTTTACAAACTCTTTCAGTTTTTGTTTGTCCTGGAAGCTTTTAATCTCTCCTTCTATTTTCAATGAAAACCTAGCTGGATAAAGTATTCTTGGCTGCATATTTTTCTCGTTTAGTGCTCTGAATATATCATGCCAGTTCTTTCTGGCCTGCCAGGTCTCTGTGGATAAGTCTCCTGCCAATCTAATATTTTTACCATTGTATGTTACAGACTTCTTGTCCCGTGCTGCTTTCAGGATTTTCTCTTTGTCGCTAAGACTTGTAAATTTTACTATTAGATGGCGGGGTGTGGGTCGATTCCTATTGATTTTGAGAGGTGTTCTCTGGGCTTCCTGGATTTTGATGCTTGTTCCCCTTGCTATATTAGGGAAATTCTCTACAATAATCCTCTCCAGTATACCTTCTGCTCCTATTTCTCTTTCTTCTTCTTCTGGAATCCCAATTATTCTAATGTTGTTTCGTCTTATGGCATCACTTATCTCTCGAATTCTCCCCTCGTGGTCCAGTAGTTGATTGTCTCTCTTTTGGTCTGCTTCATTATTCCCTGCCATTTGGTCTTCTATGTCACTAATTCTGTCTTCTGCCTCCTTTATCCTAGCAGTAAGAGCCTCCATTTTTGATTGCACCTCATTAATAGCTTTTTTTATTTCAACTTGATTAGACTTTATTTCTTTTATTTCTCCAGAAAGGGTTTTTATTTCTCCTGACAGGGTTTCTCTAATATCTTCCATGCCTTTTTCGAGCCCGGCTAGAACCTTGAGAATCGTCATCCTGAATTCCAGATCTGACATATTACCAATGTCTGTATTGATTAGGTCCCTAGCCTTCGGTCCTGTCTCCTGGTCTTTTTTTTGTGGTGAGTTTTTCCGCCTTGTCATTTTGTCCAGATAAGAATCCGCTGTTCTCCTTGTTAAGTGAACTTGGTCTTGGCTGTATTTCTTTGGTCTTCTGGGGGAGGGGCCTGTTGTAGTGATTCTCAGGTGTCTTTGCCCCAGGCGGAGTTGCACCGCCCTTACCAGGGGCCGGGCTAAGTAATCCTCTCAGGTTTGCTTTCAGGAGCTTTTGTTCCCTGAAAGCGCTTTCTGTAGAGTTCTGGAGGACGGGAATGACAATGGCGGCCTCCCAATCTCCGGTTCAGAGGAGCCGAGAGCTAGGGGCCCCAGTCTTCAGTGTGCCTTCAGAGAAAAGCGTTTAATCCCTCCAGTCTCCCTAGCCCACGTTTGCGCCAGAGAGTGCGCGCGCGTGTCCGCCCGCAGACACTGCCCGCCAGCAGACACCGACGGCCCGTGAAAAGCGTTTAATCCCTCCAGTCTCCTCAGCCCACGTTTGCGCCGGAGAGTGCGCGCGCGTGTCCGCCCGCAGACACCGCGCGCCAGCAGACACCGCAGGCCCGCACACCCCGCGGGCCCGCCGACACTGCGCGCACCTGTAGAACGCGCGCGCCTGCAGACCGCGCTCAGAGAAAATCGTGCCTAAGCAGTCCCGTCTCACTGGCTTCTGGGAGTGCTCCGAGCTCACCCAGCCTGTGATCAAGCGTCTCTGTCTCTGGCAGAGTCCCACCTGGAGTCTCCGGAGCCCGTAGATCCCTGAGCTCTCCCAGGTCGGAGTCTCCCCGGATCTTGTGGGGACGCCTCGCACAGAGCACCGGCCAGTGCCACAGAGCACCGATCCGTGTCACAGACCACTAGGAAATCTCGGCTCTGTCTCCGCAGCCGACTTCCCCGCTCTAATACCTGTGAGCTCTGCGACACTCAGACACCCCCGATCCTTCTGTGACCCCGTGGGACCTGAGTCCACGTTGTCCCCGTGAGGTCTTCACCCCAGTTTAGCCTCTGGAGTGATGTCCCTCCGTGGAGCCGACTTTTAAAAGTTCTGATTTTGTGCTCCGCCGCTTGCCGGGAGCTGGCCCCTCCCCCTGGGGTCTATCTTCCCGTCTCGTTGGATTCACTTCTCCGCTGGTCCTACCTTTCAGAAAGTGGTCGATTTTCTGTTCCTAGAATTGTTGTTTTTCTTCTCTTCGATCTCCTGTTGGATTTGTAGGTGTTCGGAATGGTTTGATAGGCTATCTAGCTGATCTCCTGCTGGCTGATGTCATCTCAGCCTCCTACTTCTCCGCCATCTTGACTCCTCCCCATATTTTCAAATACTTTTATTGAGATAATTCCTACACTGTTTTCATCTTTAAGAAAATAACCAATTAAAATAGAGTCATGTTAAAACATGTGTTCTGTCTTAAAACAATGTTTCTCTCATATCAGCTCTAGCATTCTAGCAATCTATCCAGATCCCACAGTATTTATTGAAATTGGCCTATTGAGTATCTTATCACTAAAGCTATGGTCTTTTTTGGCTATTTGAATTTTCTTTCATGTTTCACAATCATCAGAAATAATTATGCAAAAGATCTGAAGTTGTCTTAATACCTTAGTTTTTATTGGATTTGTAGCTTACTTGTTTATTGGGTTAAGATTTCTCCCAATAGCAAAATCTATCCTTTTTATGGCAATAATTACCACTATCTCTGTTAGTTGATATCATGTATGATATTCAAATAGGAAGAACCTCTCAGTAAATATTTGGCATGAATGAGTTAAAAATGATTAAATGCAAGATTTGGTCCTACAATTCAAAAATTCCACTTTCAACTTAACTTCATACAATATGCACATCAACTCTATGAAGCTAGTTGCATTATGTCATCCTTTGAATACAGGAATAGTTCTCAATAATAAGCTCAAATCTATTTACACTTAAAAAAAAAAAGAAAAATTTCTCAGGACTTACTTCCCTTCTAAATTCTCACATGATCAGCTGTTGGTTAAAAAAATTTTTTCCCTACATACTCATCAGAATGGCTAACACCAAGTTCCAGCAAGATTGTAAAGAAACCAGATTACTTATATACTGTACAGTAAGAGTGTCAAATGGTACAGCTACTCTTGGAAATAGTCTGGCTTTTCCTTATGAAACTAGCATGTGAATATTATATGAAGAAGCAATTTCACTCTTGAGCATTTATTCCTGGGGAGGGGGGATAAAAGGAAACCTAAGTTCACACAAAAAAATACATGACTTTTCCCAGCATCTGTATTTGTGATACTCATAAGCTAGAAATGACCAGGTGCTCTTCAATATGCAAATGTTTAAACAAATTATGTCATATCCATGCCATGGAATACTACTCAGCAATAAAAACAAATGAATTATTGAAATACTGAACAACTTGGATGAATCTCCAGGAAATTATACTCAGTGAAAAAAGACAATCCTAAAAGGTGATATATTATGCAATTTAGATATTTCATTTTTAGAAAAACAATAATAAATACACTCTTCCCTCCTACAACAGAACTGCACACTAGGTAGAATATTTGAAAACCAAGCCAAAGAATAATTCTGAATTTTAAAAAATTAATTAAGCTTTATCAGACTCTCACTCTGTTTTTCTTATTTTTCTCATTTTGACTTGGCCAATATGAATCCATGTATAGGCCTTTGAATACTGCTGATTTGGAATAATTTAAGTTATAACATCCAGCTGAAATTTTCCAAAGCCTAAAAAATACTGAATATGTAGGTACCAAAATGATCTCTATTCACTGTCTACAGAGACAGCTGGCTCTCTCAGAGTCTATTCTACCTCCCAAATCCTACACTTCCCTTTGCCCTCTATCTCCTTTTTTCTCCTTCTCGTCCTGATTTTCCTCTTCCTCCTTGTCCTCCTCTACCTTCTCCTCCTTCTTCTCTTTTCTTCCTCTTCTTCTTCTCCTTCAGCAAGAAGAGCTCTGGTATGGGGCTGGACAAAAGACCTCCTTCCTATACAGATAAGTGTTGTCATATAACTAAGTTCTGAACAATACGACTGAAGTGGAAATAATGTGTACAACCTTAGGAAATATCCTTAAAGACATGGTTATAACCTCTCATTACACTTTTTTTCGCTGAATGGAATGCAGACATCTTGACAGTTGTGAAAAAATCATATTAGACAATGAAGTCAAAACCACATGATTGAGATGAAAGATTTCTAAAACAGGATGAGCGTAGGTGCATAATAATCACAGAATACCTATTCCAACTCTGAATATCCTACATTCATGTGTGGAAAAAAAATAAGCTATCTATTGTTTAAGATATTGCCATTATTTACAGATGAATCTAAATCAAACAAAACATGGTTCAAATTCTTCGAGTTTACTCAAAATTAAGAATATTGCACCTTTGTTGTGCACTGCAAACAAGTCTAGCAAACTATTAAGTAGAACCTCCTCTATTTTTGATATGCATATATTAAAATGTTCTCATGTACACTGCAACTATGAAATTATTATCATAACATAGTTATCCTCTATAATCACAATTTAAATATACAGGCATAGCTTCTTTCATTGATCTTTGCTTTATTGTGTTTCACAGGTACTGTGCTTTTTATAAATTGAAATTCTAAGACTTCAGTGGAAGAAGTCACTGCAGATATGGTGGAAATAGCAAGAAAAAAAGAATCATAAGTGAGGCCTGAAGCTGGGACTGAATTGCGGCGATCTCATGATAAAACTCAAATGAATGATGCGTTGCTTCCTACGAGTGAGCCAAAAAGTAGTTTCTTGAGATAGAATCTACACCTGGTAAGGATGCTGTGATGACTGTTGGAGTGATAATAAAATATTTAAAATGCTATACAAACTTAGATGATAAAGCAGCAGCAGGGTTTAAGAGGATTGACTCCAAGTGAGCACTTCCCAAGCTTGGAAGAAGTTCTACCGTGGGTAAAATGTTATCCAACAGCATCACATGCTACAGAAAAACCATTCATGGAAGGAAGAGGTAATCAGTAAGACAAATATCAGTGCTTTCCTATTTTAAGAAATTGCCACAACCATTCCAACCTTAAGTAACCACTCCTCCCCCTTCCCCTGATCAGTCAGCAGTCATCAACATTGAGGCAAGATCTTATGCCAGCAAAAAGATTAGGACTGGCTGAAAGATCAGAAGATGATTAGAATGTTTTAGCAGTATTTTTAAATTAAGGTATGTACAATGCTGTTTTATACATAATGCTGTTGCACACTTAGTAGACTACAATATAATGTCAATATAACTTTTATATACACTGGGAAACAAAACGATTCACTTGACTTGCTTTATTGCAATATTTGCTTCATTGTGATACTTTGCAACCAAACCCACAATATCTCTGAGATATACCTGTATAAATAGTTGGATTTTTAATCATCCTAAAGGCAAATGAAGCAATATGTATAGCAGGAAGAATGTTCAATATGTCTTGCTGTCTATCACAAAATCTCCTGTTTCTTCAGTTTGTTTGTTTTTTTTTCTCTTTCAATTCATATAGGTATAGGGAGGGTATAAAAATTAAATGAGACACTTGCATCTTAAAATAGTAGCTCAATTTTTTTATAATAGGACCAAGATAGGCACATATGTAGGTATGATGCATGATAGAACACAGACAGTGCCCTCAGAGCAGAGCCATGGGAGTTTCCAGTTTCTCAGAACAGTTTCTTTTGAGGTTTAGGAACAAGTGAGCTCATCACCCACAGGTAAGTCAGGGCCTTGCAGACATATAAGGCAGGAACAATCCTAGCAGAAACAGATACGTTGGCCCTTTGGCAAGGCTTTGAGGCAGTTGTTTAGATGAGCGGGAGGATTTGAGGGCAGAGAGAAAAAAATTTCCGGGAGGGAAAAGAAAACATTTGGAGGATTTCTTCAAGAGTGAAATTCCTGTGAATTTTGTGTATCTGCTTAAGTTATTCTTCATTTGGGATGACCTTAGAGACTCATGTTTTTGGTCATTAATGTGTTAGGCAGTAGAAGAGAAAGCAGTATTTGTACCAGCAGGGGGATTTTCTTCTTTTCAGAAATGACTATAGGAGATATTGTTAATCTGCTAAGAGCAAATGATGATGCCTTCTGAGCTCTAGGAAAGCCATCAGAGGGATTTTGTGAGACAGATATGGTAGCCATGGAAAAGAGGGGAAATTACCCCTGGGTCACATCCCTGAGAGTGAGCACTTCCCAGGCCAGGCTGGAGATATCCTTTAGGAAGCTGAATATAAAAAGCTAGGAAGGAAACGGGAGCAGGTGGTGAGGAGCAGCAAGAGATATGAGCAATATCCCTGATAGGTAGGCTCAGTCTACACAAAATGTCCCAGAGTTGGCCTCACAAATGCAGAAGCAATACAGCTGGTCTCTGTAAGCCAGTAGTTACCTAGAACCTTAAAGGAAGTAGAACTTGTGTAGAAAAAATAAATGAAGGAAATAAAGAATATGATTTGTATGTAATGTTAAAGAAAATAAGAATAAAAGGAACAGTGGAAGGAAATGTTAGAAAATAAGCAGCAGTTGTCTGCTCTAGATCTAAATGCTTTAGTTTGGGAGTTCTGGGTGGGGGGGAGAAATAAGGAGAAAGGATATTATAAGGAAAATAGGAATGGTTTGAGACAATTAGAATTATGAAAGAGATTATATGATAATCCATTATAAAAGAGATTCAAACATTTCTAAAATGGAGAAAAATGACAAGAATTAGTGTAGAACAAAAATTGAGACCAGTAGAAAACAGATGAGTACTAAAGAAATAGAGAAAGTTTAAAGAAAAATTTTAAACATGGAATAATAATAAAAGCTAATATTTGAATATTACCTGTATACTTATTCTGTGCCAAGCACCATTCTGAGTAATTCATGAATGTTAATGTATTTGTTCATACAGTAAGTAATGCTAAGAAGTAGATACTCTTCTCATAATACATGGAAAAAATGAGGAACGAAAGAGGTACAAATAAGGGTTAGAATTCCAAATAAGCACTCTAACTCCAGAGTCTAAATTCTTAATGATTAAGAATGCTTTTGGGGGTGGCATAGTCCGTTAAGCATCCAGCTTTTCTTTTCAGTTCACGTTGTGGTCTCAGGGTCATGAGATTGAGCTCCATGTCTGGCTTCACTCTCAGTGGGGAGTCTGCTTGAGATTCTCTCTCCCTCTCTCTCTGCCCCTCCCACTCTTGCTTTCCTCTCTCTAAAATAAGTAAATCTAAAAAAGAAAAAAAAGTTAATCTAAAAAAAAAAAAAAAGAATATTCCTTTTAACCTCTCTTCACACTCATTAGGATGGCCATTATAAATGACATCAGCAGCAGCACCAGCAGAAGGCAACAGTTGTGGTGAGAAAGTGGAAATCCCGAACACATGTGTATTGCTGGTAGGGTATAAAATGGTGCAGACACTGGATAAAAATATGGCAGTTTCTCAAAAATTTAAGCAGAATTACCATACGATCCAGAAATTCTATTTCTGGTTCCATATTCAAAATTGAAAAAACAGAGTCAAATAGATATTGAACATCTAGGTTCCTAGTAGAATTATTCCCAACATTCAGAAGGTGGAAGCAACCCAAGTATCCACTGAAAGGATACAGATATATATGCAAATATATATATATATACATATATATATATATGTATATATATACACACACACACACACACACACACACACAATTATTTGGCCTTCAGAAGGAAGGAAATTCTGACACATACTACAAAATGGATGAACTCTGAGGATATTAAGCAAAGTGAAATAAACCAATCCTCAAAGGACAAATATATGATTCCACTTATGTAAGGTACATAGAGTAGCCAAATTCAGAGACAGTCAGTGTAGAATGGTGGTTGCCAGGGCATGGGGATGTGGTGGAGAGAGGTGTGGGGTTAGTGTTTAATGGATATAGAATTTTTTAGGGAAGAGAAAAACGGTCTGGAGACTCATAGTGGTGATAGTTTCACAACAACATGAATATACTTAATGTCACAGAACCATACTTTTAAAAAAAGCTAAAATGGTAAAACACAATTTAAAAAAAAAGGAATATCACCTTTCTCTGAATTGAATTGAGTGGTGACAGAACTTAGAGGCTAAAAGACATAAATAATAAGGAGTGAGGAAAACAGGTTGTACTGAAAGGAATGAACATGTGGATTATTTATATTTACACAGACCACATATATGTTGTTTCTAATTTCATTACTAGTTTATGAAAGAATAATAAAAACTGAATGAACACATAATAAACAGAATACTTTATCTTATTTTTTGACGTGTTATGTAATCAGATTGGAAAAAAAACTATTAAAGGAAAAATTCAAAAAGCTACGAATGGATACAGTCAAATGTAAGCTCAGTCTAGAGCATCCATTCTTTTACCTCACAGCATAATAGACTTAAATCACTTCACGTATAAAAATTCACAATTGATGGCCAGTGAGCTGTGGCCTTTCCCATGTATCACATTAATGCAACACCTGGACCAAACTTCTTTGTGATGATGCACCACAACTGCACTGTAAAGTGGTAAATAGCTTTCAGAGTCTCTCATTCCTTACTCGAAATGTGATTTCCACTGATGGAGTCTTGCACTGTATTTCAGAAGCTTTCCAGACTTTGACTTAATATCAACTGATTTAATTTCAAATGTTACTCATAGAAAGACCCATCTATGCATCTGCATTTATAACTGGATATTTCGTCTGATTTTTCTGCTTTTATCTAGAGTACAGCTTTTATCTAGAGTACTGAATATATTGATTATAAAAACATGTAAATTTAGTTTGGTTTATAAAATTGTAATAGAAGAGATTGTCAGGCATTTTCATTTTTACCCTAGAGCAGTCTGAAATAAAAAAAGAGAGAGAGAGCAAGAGAGACAGAAAGAAAACATAAGGCTTTGAAATGATGCAATTTATTTTGTACTTGTTAATTAAACACACATGATAACCAAAATGCATGCAGTGTTTAAGATGTATCAGGGTACTTTCCTAAGGATTTCACATAACTATGTTAACCCTCATAATAATCCTATGGCATAGATATTTTTATTACCTCCATTTCAGAGATGAAAAAACGGAAATTACTTGCTCATACCAATTAAGTAGAAAAGCTAAGATTTGAATACAGAAGTCTAGCTCCAGAGATACTGTGGGTCACTGCAAATTAGAACATATATACGCCTTGGCCATAGGATCCCTACTAAAATTTCATTGCTTTAAGGGCACCTCAAAGCAAAGAGCCTCCTTTGCTGGGCCCAAGAAGATGCACATAATCAGGCTGGCAGCAGGGACTCCAGTTTTCTCAGCTATTAGTGTATTTGCAAAATAAGTGGTGCCATAGGAGAGACACTCTGCTGGTTCTCTCTCCTTTGGCTATCTGATTGGAATGTGTGTATCTGCCCTTTGAGTGGGAGTAGAGAGGACTGTTTCACTATGGCAACATGCATTTCTAACAGAGGAAATTCTTTCAAAGGGGTGCTACAGAGTTTCATGTGCCAAATATGTTTCATGAAATCCTAGTTCTATAGCTTCTTTTCATCTCATGTATTTAAATTCTTTAAATGTGTTCAGTAATTTTGTTATTTCAGAAGAGGATTTAGATAAAATAGCGATCTGAATCTTATTTTATAAACAAAAGGGAACAAGAAATAATGTATTTACCTATTTTAAAAATCAAGTTAAAATCAATTACTGAGCTACTCATCTGTTAGTTTGGTAGGAAATTCAATATTAGCCATTACCAGTGTCTCTCAACTGCTCACCTATCACCCCAGATTGTACAAGAATACCAGATGTTTAGAAGGTTCCAGCAAGAGATGTGGGGATCATTGCTCATGCTCAGTCTGACATGGTAACCCCTACATCCTTGTTGTTCTAGGTCATGTGATCCCTTATGATAGGCTACAATGCCATGGTTTTTGTGTCATGCTTGGGCTACATGACTTTTCTTTTCTTTCTTTTTTTTTTTTTTTTTTAATGTTAAAAGCCGTGGGACCTAGGTTCTCACTGTGTAGCCTTATTCTCTGGGTTTTTAATGTGTCAAAAATGATGTCATGGAGGGAGAATGCATTATTATTATTCCCAGGACCCACTGATTTGAGGACTGTTTCTCAGTCTGGGAAATTCTCCCATTTATGTCTCTGTTCAAAACTCTCGTTTCCCCTGTAGGATACTATCACCCTTTCTTTAATAACATTAGACTTTCACAAAGAGAGAGAGAGCGAGAAGAGAAATCAATCACATGAAGAATCTTCTGCTTTGGGCCAAGAAATAAGAAATCAGAACAGATCTGGCTACTTACCTGAAAGAGAACAAGACATTGCAGAAGAGTAAAAATGATATAAAACCTCGATAAATTATTCTGTCACAAAATTGACACATTTCTTTCCTGAAGTACTTAGCATATTTAATTTCTGCCTGTGTATCATTAATCTAAACAGCAGATATATTAGGTAGTGTTTTCCCAAAACCGTGGTCCATGATTTTCTTTTCCTTTCTTTTCTGAAGAGCATCTTTCAAGAACTAGTTTGGAAAATGTTTTTCATGGAAAATGTTCTTACTGTCTGGACGTCTAGGATTCTAAATATTTTGGGTTTCCTAAACTTTACAGTTTCCCACTGCCTTGTCTCCCACATGGCATAAAAGAGGCTAGCTTATTGTATGGATACCTCAGAAGGCTTATTTCTATATTTTTATACTGAAAAATGAGATGGAAATATTATAAAGAAAGTCAGTGTACACTCTCTTTAAAATTCCTTCAGAGGTAATAAATGATGTATTTTGTTCTAAAGTCTTCCTTTTCTGAAGAGGGCTGTGCTTTTTCAGGATGAACCAAGCAACAAGTGAGAGGACATGTGCTATTTGATGATTCTGCCATGCTTCATCTAAGGATGATAAAAATTGAGTTCAGGCAAGTTCCCTTCTTCTGAATCACTGGATTTGTTAAGAGTTAAACAAAAGGGAAAATAGAGACATTTCTTTTTCCTAGGCCTCGAGGAAAATTAAACTAAAAAAGAAAGAGCACGGAAGAAACTTTTTGGTATGTAGCAAAAGGAAGTCATTTGCTGTGCATTCTTTGGATTAAGCCTTAGTGATGTATTGAAAATGTTGGATAATTCATTGTCTTAAATGCTAAGTGTCCTGTACTTTGCAACTTGAATTCAGAAGTGTGGATTTTGTTTTCTTTAGTGGGGATACTATTTCAAAAAAAGAATAATTATAGGAAGGGTTTATTTTTTTTTTTAAAGATTTTATTTATTTATTTGACAGACCGAGATCACAAGCAGGCAGAGAGGCAGAGAGAGAGAGGAGGAAGCAGGCTGTCCGCAGAGCAGAGAGCCCGATGCGGGGCTCGATCCCACGACCCTGGGATCATGACCCGAGCTGAAGGCAGCGGCTTTAACTCACTGAGCCACCCAGGCGCCCCATAGGAAGGGTTTATAGTATGACATTGGTCAATTAGTGAATTTTTGTCAATTAAAAAAATTAAAAAAGAAAAAAGATCACTTGCCTAGTGATGCTTTTGTCAGACACCGAATAACCACAAGGTGTGGAAGGCCTTCTGCTAGAATAGTGGAGCACAATGTTGGTCAGATATGGGTCTTACCTTCACAAATCTCATTACCTCATTTAAGGCAGAAAGACTATACATGTAGAATAGATAATTCTAGAGTACAAAGTGGTATGGAAATAAAAAGCATAGGGTAGGTTAAAAAAAAGAGGCGGGGCGGGGGGATGCATCTTACTTTTCAGAGAAACACTAGAGCAAGATTTGATGAGCAAAGGGGAAGTCAAGGACAGGGAGAACATTCCATACCAGGAGGAGAAAGCCAAACCTTAAGAGTAGTTCAAAACATATCCAGAGGATAATCATGTCTACCTCTGCTCTGTTTGTTCTGGCACAGGATTAAATAAAAGTAAAAGCAACTGGTCTTATACATTTTGTCCTTTTATAGTGTTCCATGAGACTTCTGCACCCTACCTTTATTTTCTCCTCATCAACACATTTTAAGTTTTTCTTTTATTTAAAATATGAAACACAGGAAAAATGAAAATCATGTATTATGAAAATGGATTTTCACAGAGGAAATTAAATATTTTCTACTGCTTAATATCTTACCACTGAATTTTCCCATCCTTCATCCAAATCCATACCCATAATCAGCATTCATAGTACAGGGTGGAAGTAATGTGTGAATAAATCAAACACAAGATGTACTTAATGGCAATCCTATCAAATGATTTAAACATGATACTCTAGGTTCCTAGACATTTCTCTGATAGCACCCACATCTCAGTGCCCCAGCCCCCTAAGTTCCCCAGACATAGTTCTGGTTGTGACTATCAACCAATATAGCTCTCCAGCGTGAAACCACTGAAGCTTTCCAATGCTTCATCAAATGGCTTTTTAAGCGCCTAGCATTTCAAGTTTCTTCATCATTAACAAGTCTAAGATATTATCCTGTTTTCCTTCTTTCCTGGTAGCCGCTACTAACAGCTCTGGCTTGGGGGGAGTTTAATCTCCCAAATTAGACTGTGTAATGCAACACTATCTTCCCAGTCAATCATCTCCATCCCATCCAGGCTGGCCCTGAAAACAAGCACACAGACTTGTCATGTATCTTTGTTTCTGTCATCATTTACCACAAAATTTAACTATGTTTTTAATTCAATATGTTTCTTTATTTTGTGTTTTCTTCATGAAAATGTAAGTTTGATGAGACCAGGAACTTCATCTGCTTTGTTTACTTCTGAACCTCCAGAATCCAACACATAATAAAGTATTCAAAATAATAAATTTTGTTCAATAAATTAATGAAGGAAAAAATATTTATATCACCTTCCTTACTCTAGTGCTTAGTATACTACACATCGTTCCTAAATGTTTAAGTAAAATTTCAAGTGTTCTGATGGCAATTGCCTCATAAAACAAACAAAAGTAGAAACAAACAAAACTTTAAAGTGCTCCAAAGTTTGACAAAGTTGTAACAAGTGTGTGTCATTTTATCCCCCTCCCTTTTTTTCTAAATACATAACTCAAGTTTCTGTATAGACTCTTCTATGAAATTGGGGCTCATTTGTCCTTTTAACTTCACCTTTGAGGACGTCTTCCCTTTTTCTTCTTTTTCAGAATTTAATTAAGAAGGTATAATTTGGTCTTTAAACTTAAATATGCAATTAGCATCACTTTGTGCCTCAACTTTGTTACCCAACTCAATAGCATACAGATCTGTTCCTTCCCCTATTCTCCCAGAAAACCAGTGTGAAGTCCCTTTTGAGGGCTTGCCTCCTCCTCCCTCAGGTGATTACCATTAGAGGCATCTTGGTGTCACTATCTTGTAGTAAAATTTCCAAGAGTCCCATGGGTACTTAGAAAATCATCCAGAGGATCTGAGATGCTTGCTCCTAGCAATGTACTGGAGAGAAATAATGGCTCTATCAGTACCATCTCATCAATATTGAGCCACTGGATTTATTTGTCATATAACAGCCCAAGGCATTATTGCTGTCAAAATAACAGGAAAGAAATGTAGTACTGAATTGAATTAATTAGGAAACCTTCCTCATTACCACTAGTAAATCCCTCTTCTTAAACTGGCTCTGATTTATGTCAGATCCTGGTACCTAAGGTGCTAGTGAACAAGATGCTCATATCATTAATTCCATATTGAAACAGTATGACTTGTGCTGATAATCTTGACCACAGGAAATGAGACTCATCCAACCTCCAAAATATGTCTCAGCATATTTTCTTGAATTTCCTCAGATAAATTAACCTCATAGCATACAGCAAAATTGACACATCTGCAACAATTTCCTGATCTTTGAGAATGTAGGGAAGAAATTCTTAACACCAACTCATACTAGTGAGTATAATAATCCTAAAACAATATTAATTAGGTTTTTGGCATAGCAGATTGATTACCCTCTAAATTAAATAATTTCTATTCCAATAATATAATATGTTAAAACTTATGGATATATTAAATATATAGGTGACACTTGAACATGGGGTTACAGGTACCAACCTCCCACACACAGTCAAAAATCTACATATAACTTTTGACTCCCCACAAAACTTAATTATTAAGTTGACCAAAAACCTTACTGATAACATAAACAGTTGATTAACACATAGTTTGTGTGTTCTATGTATTATATACTGTATTCTTAAAATAAAGAAAGCTCGAGAAAAGAAAGTGTTATGAAGAAAATCCTAGGGAGGAAGGGATAATACATTTAGAGAACTGTAATGTATATATATTTTAAAAATTCATGTATAAGTAGACCCACACAGTTCAAGCCCATGTGTTCAAGGGTCAACTATACTTACTCTTTCCTGACCCTGTGTCTTTCTGTCATCTTTCGTGTTGCTTTGTGCTTTTTTCATATGCTCATGAAGACACTTATCTTCAGAGAGTCATCAGTAAATTCTTGGGTTGACCATCTCATTTGTACATGGGCATTATCTATTTTTTAATTTATGACAACTTTGTCAATTCTATAAGGCATAAAAGAGGAGTTTTCGTTTTTGTTTTACTGCCCGTAATTTTCTTTTCCTCCTTTCATTCCTGAAAAATCTCTGCTGCATTTACCAGGTAGGATGTCATTTCTGATCTGTCTTGGTGGCTGCCCCACCTAACAAATTCACTGATTCCTTTCATTCTGGAACACCCTGTAAAAATCCATACAGTGGTGGCTTCTATTTTAAGTTTTGGTTTGTTTTTGCTGTTTTAGTGATGCAGATTCTCTTCTTGATACAGCTTGTTATTGATGATTCTTAATAAGGTATTTTGTGCCAGGACTGAATACATTTTCTGTTTGGCATCTACACTACTTTTAAAGGTTTTGATTTAATGAGCTCACTTGCCAAACCTTTTAGGGAATGATAGAAAATTAGTTACCTTTGTAAAAATTTTGGAATTGCTATTTGTTACTGTTTTTGATTATTTACTAAATAACAAAGAATCCTTGGTTTAAAATTATAGAGATGTTCCACATATTGTCATGAGGGTAAATTTTTTGCTGGTTTCAGATTTTATATTTCAATTTGAACTTTAGAAAATATAATCTGAAAATTGAAATTAGATGGTCAAAAGTTAGTGATAACAAATATTTAGTTAAGTTTATTACAAATGAAAAGTTACATATTATTTTCTCTACCGATATTTTTAGCAAGATTTTTAAACCTTTAAATGATACATAAATATTTATATTATACTTTTGAATAATTGGATTTAAAAATATATTTAATTAAAAGATGTTTATTATTTCTCAAAAACATTTTAATAAGTAATTAATGATAATTAAGTTAAACACATGTTATTTGTAGACAGTGGAAATGACTGTCACTGCTATGCTATTAAAGTTGATGTTGATATTTAAGTACATTAAAAATAAGCCATAATTAAGATATCAAAATGCTGTCACATTTAACTAATTTTTTTAGTTGTATTCTGACTGCATTGTTTACTTTTCAGGAAAGCAGAATATTTCAATTCTACCTGCAAGTATCCTTTATATCAGTACAGATATATTATGTTCTTAGAAGTAGATTTTCTATTCCTTGCTCAGATGAAATCCTATACTATGAGAGAATTTGACTTGCTCAAATTGAGGGAAAGTTACAATAGACACATCCATGAGCATGCACCTCCTTATAAAGAAAATTAAAACTCTTAGTTTTCTATAGTCATAATCATTGGACTTTCTTGTCTGATTGTTATATAATACATTGGAATGCCAAAAAGATAAGACCTCATATAAAACCCTAATATATGCAATATAAAACACTTACTTCCTTGAGGAAAATAATGAGGAAAAATGTATGTCTTCCTTACTTAAAAGCTCATGACAATTGTCATGTTACTCTGATAAATTTCATAGTTAAACTTAGTCTATTAGGTTAGGGGTCTTTCTTCCATTTAATCTACTAAAACTATAGGTTTCAAACATTTTTGCTCAGGCACCATCTAAGAGTTTTTACCTTGCAATTGCACTACTGGGTATTTACCCCAAAGACACAGATGTAGTGAAAACAAGAGCCATCTGTACCCCAATGTTCATAGCAGCAATGGCCACAATAGCCAAACTGTGGGAAGAACCAAGATGCCCTTCAACAGACAAATGGATGAAGAAGTTATGGTCTATATATACAATGAAATATTATGCCTCCACCAGAATGGATGAATACCCAACTTTTGTATCAACGTGGATGGGACTGGGAGAGATTATGCTGAGTGAAATAAGTCAAGTAGAGAAAGTCAATTATCATATGGTTTCACTTATATGTGGAGCATTAGGAATAATATGGAGGACTTGTTATTAGGAGAAGAAAAGAAAAAGTGAATTGGAGGCAACTGGAGGGAGAGATGAAGGATGAGAGACTGTGGACTCTGAGAAACAAACTGAGGATTTGGAAGAGAGGGGCTGGGGGGATGGGTGAACCTGGTGGTGAGTATTAAGGAGGGCAAGTATTGCATGGAGCACTGGGTGTGGTTCCTAAACAATGAATCTTGGAACAGTGAAAAAATAAAATAAAATTTAAAAACAAATAAATCTTTACAAAAACAAAAAAAGATATACTCTCAAAGGTTTTAATGTGATCTAAAATTTTACATTTAAACAATTACCAGGATAAGAATTTTTAGCAATTATATATTATATCTATGCTTTAAATATATTTTCACCAAAGTCCTTGAGGTACAAATTTAGCACATTCAATTTACTGAAAATATCTGGCAATTTTCAGTCTTTGTTATACAAAGCAGCCAAATGGGACTATTCCATTTGAAAATGTATGCCATTGTTTTAAAATTTTAATTCTCTTGTTAGTATGCATTACTGAGAAAACAATTTTTTTTCTCTTGAATGCTAATTCTAACATAGATAGGTTGTTTATGTATATAGGTAGAATGTTGCCCTACGTTTGTGGCATGTATGAAATTTGGTACTCTTTCTAATTTTTTTAGAAGCTCTATTTGCTTTGTTTCACAGAACTCACCTCTCTATTCTTTAAAACACCCCTTGTTTGGGGGGCACCTGGGTGGCTCAGTGGGTTAAGCTTCTGCCTTCGGCTCAGGTCAAGATCTCAGGGTCCTGGGATCAAGCCCCGGCATCGACATCGGGCTCTCTGCTCAGCAGGGAGCCTGCTTCCCCCACTCTCTCTCTGCCTGCCTCTCTGCCTTCCTGTGATCTCTGTCTGTCAAATAAATAAATTATGTTAGCAAAATAAGTCAATCGGAGAAAGACAACTATCATATGATCTCCCTGATATGAGGAAGTGGAGATGCAACGGGAGTGGGGGTTAAGGGGGTAGGAAAAGAATAAATGAAACAAGATGGGATCAGGAGGGAGACAAACCAAAAGAGACTCTTAATGTCATAAAACAAACTGAGGGGGGTGGGGGGCAGGGGTGTTGGAGGTTACATTATATGTTTATATAAAAATATATATAAATAAATATATATAAAATATATATAACAATAAAAATAATAATAATAATAATTTTTTAAAAGCTTATTAAAAAATAAATGAATGGAAAAAAATCTTAAAAAAAAACCCTTGTTTGTTTCCTTGGAACTAGTTAGAATGAACATTATGCCTATGTTGTAGAAGAGGAGAGAATGAAGATAAGAGCAAAGCTAGCAAAACAACCAAATTGTTGCTGCACCACTGATGCAGGTAAAAGGTGTGTTGCCCTGGACTTGAATAGGTCAGTAAAGATGGAGACAGATGGACATACTTGAGAGATTAACACAGAGCATAATCAACAGAATATATTGATTGTTTAGATGAGTCAAATTTAGCTCCCAGAATTCTGGATTGGGAAGCTGAATGGTTTATGGTGCCATTTACCAAATTAGAAAGCAAGTGATGCAACAGGCCCAGCCAGCAGGAAGCAAAGATGGTGAGTTCAGTTTGGGAACTAGTCTTGAGGTTCTCCAAGTGGTGATCTTGAGTAATTGAGTCATATAGGTCTGACCATCAGAAAAGTGACTATTTCCTTTCATTCTCTTAGACAGTTTCAGAAATTTCCTACTCATAATCTTTCCTTGATTCATTTTAAAGATAGTGACATTGGTACTAAATACTTTCTATGATCTCTACTTACTCACCCATATATTGATCACTATTAAACACCAAAGTAAATTCATTCATTCAGTCTTTCATTCTTTCTTAGCAAACTTTATTGGTAAAAATACATAGCAAAATTATACAACCATGCAGATATCATTCAGTGAATTTATACAACCTGAATACATCTATGTAAGCACCATCCAGAGCAAGAAATAGAACACCACTTATACTGCAAAAGTCCTGTCATGTTATTTTCCAATCATTTCCTTCTCTTCAACAAAAGTAACCACTATCCTGTCTGCTGACTTTATACATTTGCCTGGTTTTTGTTGTTCTTGTTGTTATTGTTTTAAACTTGATATTGTGGGCGCACACTTTGAACCTCAGAGTTAGTAGGAATATTATTTTAAGCTAAGACATTTCAGATCTAACAGATGCAGAAAGAAGCCATCTTGGTGTTTCTCTTATCTGAGTAAAAGCAGCAACTTCTGAGAAAGGACATTAACATTAACATAAATCCCCTCTCCTGGGAAGTTAACACAGCCATAAAGACCAAAAGACTCTTGTACCTGTATAAACAAACATTATCACAAATTTTATCTCCCATTAGTTCTCCTAAAATCCATGTGTCTTTCCTAAAGTAACATATTTGTTCACATAGATTGTTCACATAGATTTGTCTCCCCTCTCCCTTTTCCCTACTAAGTTAGGTATATAAACTCTATTTATCCAACTAGCTCCTTCTTTTACTGGATCCTATATGCATATGAATGATCCTTCCTTCTGTTGTTCTGTCTTTCATCAGTTTAATTCCCAGGCCCCCAGAAACTGAATGTAAGAGAGTAGAGAAAATTTTTTCCTCCCCAATGACATAAATGGAATTATATATTATATTCTTTTTTTGTGTATGGAATTTTTGCTCAAAATTATATTTGTATAATTATTTTCATTGCTGAATAGCAATTTTTCACATGAAATTACAACAATTTATCTAGTCTGCTATTTAAAGAATTTGGGGTTGTTTCAGTTGTTCATTAATGCATAAATGTGTGTGAAACATATTTACTGAGTAGCATCAGACATTGTGCTAAGTAAGATAAAATATGGATAAAACAAATTTATGCCCTCAAAGCATTACACCCCACTAACAGTAATAAAAGATGAAGAAATGTAATATGAGTTTATATGAACAAGATGGAGTATACTGGGGCAAGTAACATAAAAATTTCTGCCCATAAATGAGAACAAGGAATGATGGAGGAGCAAAGACCTTTGTTCTAGAAGCATGAGACAGTAGAGGGTACAGGGTAAATAAATTGAGAAGAGAAAAAAAATGGCACATTTAGAAATAGTAGTTCTAAATACATATTACTTTTTAAAAATATGGTTATAGTGATAAGTGATTATGTTGCAAATGAAGACTGGGGCCAAATAATAAAGTTGCATGTATTTTGCAACTGGATTTTTGCATTTGAAAGGATATTTGTCACTATTAAGCATAGAAATTATAGAGACAAGGGAAAAAGAAAGGAAACTAATGCAAGATGTCTATCAAAAGATGAAGATGGAAGCAGATGAGAGGTATTAAGGTGTAAAGAGAATAGGATTTGGCTCTTGATTGACAGAGGACTCTAAGGTAGTTACTCAGTTTCTTAGCAAATAATGTTGATCTCAATATCCAGGCTGAGGATTAAATTTTGAAAAAAAAAATGAAGTTCAGATATGTACTTATTGAGTTTGAGCTGACAGAATTATCTCTAGTATAAAGTTAGTTGTTTATTTAACTGGAAATACAAATTACCAGTGTTAGTGAATTCTTTTTTTTTTTTAAAGATTTTATTTATTTATTTGACGGAGAGAGATCACAAGTAGGCAGAGAGGCAAGCAGAGAGAGAGGAAGGGAAGCAGGCTCCCTGCTGAGCAGAGAGCCGGATGTGGGGCTCGGGGCTTGATCCCAGGACCCTGGGATCATGACCTGAGCCGAAGGCAGAGGCTTTAACCCACTGAGCCACCCAGGTGCCCCCAGTGTTAGTGAATTCTACAGCAGGAGGGAAATCAAGCAAAAAGTGAGGGAAAAAATTAAATGTTTGTCATGGGAAAGATAAAAATTTAGGGCAGAGAGGAAGAAGAACCACATGTATTCCTTTAATTGTGTATTTTTCAGTCTGTTTTGATTTTATTTCATCATTATCATTCATGAAATATGTAATTTTCTGCAAAAGGACCCGTGGGCAATAATTACTTCTGTATACATATATATATATTTGCACCACAGTTTGTAGTACACATGCAACCTATAGATAGTTCTGTGAAAATTGGTCAATCTTTTCTTTTTCCCTCTAACATTAGGTGAAGAGATGTGAATCACATGCTTCTCAAGACCTGGAAAAATATCAATTATCAGTTCCTGGGAAATTACCACAAGATATCTTTTGTTTTAAGTCTTTATTCATTTCCATTTATCATTCCAACTGTAGATAACCATTTCTATGGATAAATATACTCAGGATTAGAATTGCTGAGTCACAGAACAGGCCTACATTTAATATGGCCACACTGCTCTTTTGAAGTTACCCAGTTTATAACCCTGTTGGGAGCATTGAGAAAATGGTGAAACCAGAGAACCCTCTTTAAGAAAAAAAAAGAACAGGGGCACCTGGGTGGCTCAGTGGGTTAAGCCTCTGCCTTCGGCTCAGGTCAAGATCTCAGGGTCCTGGGATCGAGCCCCACATCGGGCTCTCTTCTTAGCAGGGAGCCTGCTTCCCCCTCTCTCTCTGTCTACTTGTGATCTCCGTCAAATAAATTAAAAAAAAAAAAAAAAGAACAAACACAAATATAAAATAAAATATCAAAATGAATATATATTTAAAGAAAAGAAACTACAACAAAGTTTAATCTAAATAAAGTTGGGAAATATAAGAATATCGTGACATCTATAAAGTTCTATGATTTAGTCATTTAACATCTCACAAAATACACTTGCTCTAGTTTTTTTAGCTTATTACTCCTTAATTTCTTTTCCATATGTGAACAATTTTGAAATATAATTTTCTGTCAATAATGGAAAGATTATTTAAGTGTTCTTTACTATTGTTGAGTAAAATCATAGTTGAGATGTACAAAGTATGAGATCTTTTATGATTTTATGAACTGATTCTTGTTTCTAAAATTTTGATAAATTCAAAATAATGTAATTCTTATCAAAAATGAAAAACATATGCATGATATGTTTATGACAGTAAATAGTGCATTATGGAGTATATTTTTGCAGGAGAACACTCTCTATTGTCAATGAAAATAAAATTACCTTTTCATTATTTTACACATTTAATGATTGGAATAATTTTTCATAGACCTAATTCTAGCTCATGCCTTTATGCATTTGATTCTTCTTCATATGTTCATACTTTCAGTGTTTGATGTTATAGGATACATTCACATAATTGTGGTAAAAACCTCTGGGCCAGCATCTTCATGTCATGGTACAGGTGGTAGGATATTTCTGGAACCATTCCTACATTGGAATGGATAGCAATAACTTAAGTATATAATAAGTTCATTTTTTGGCTGTATAGTCTTTGATCACCTCTTCCTATGACATTAATTTATAGTATCATTTTCTATAGAGACTATATTATAAATTAAAAAATGTATTCAACTAAGTCCAAAGTAAATGTATCCCCAAATTAACTTCCACTTACCCAGATACCAAATATGTCTGCAACTACTCCAATAGTACTTGACACAAGGCAAGTCAAGTGTGACAGTAGATGTCTTACTTACTGACTGTTGGCAAATTTAAATTCAGGAATGCTGCTCTGGAAATTAATCATGCCCAGTATTAACAAGACCTGAAAATAATTGTGGTAAGACTATCAAAAACTGATTCACAACCAACCTAAGAAATATTAAATATCTGACACTGATAAGGATGCTATTGCAAATCCTATAATGTGTTCAACAATGAAAATATAATTGTTTTTTGCAGAATAACTTGTACAATATTAATGTACATTTTTGCATAGCACAGTATCTTAAAATAAAATAATGTTCTTTATAAATACAGGAAGTCATGAAGAAGATATAAATTGAAATTTGGTGTGGTGCTCATTATTTGTTTATTGCATCTAACAAATTGCAATATTTTCCTAGTTGAAATAGAAGCTACAGTTGTCATACTATCCAAACATATTGTGTGGACTTTAAAAGCTATATAATGTTATTTTAGCACTGATTCTTACTCTCAAAAGTGCCCTAGGGTTTTGATGATACAAATGATATGTAAACATTAGCAAAGAAAATAAGCAATAAGCAAGCAAAACAAAATACTGGACAGTGAAATTTGTGGTCTTTGCGGTGCTCCACTAAAAATTTATGTATGTTATCTTATGGTATTTATTTCTAGCCGCTCTCACTTTGCTTCAGGTTTCCATGGGTGACTTTGGGGTGAAAGATGCCATTTTCTACAACCTCTAATGCATCCAGCTACCCTACACAGTGGAACAACAATTTTTAATGGAGGACATTAAATCAGCTTTCCCTTCGGCACTAAGTGTGAACCTCTGCTCCTGACTAGTCCTTATGAATGCATCAGCCCCTCAGAATGAATGATTGCTCTACTTTATAGTACATATATATTTCACAACTTACTCAGAGAATTTCTGACCTATCTGTTATTTTCTAAATTATAAAATCAGTAATGCAGTTATGAAGATAAACTTGTAATATATCAAAGATCCAAAGAAAATGAGGGAAAGCCTATTAAAATTTGAGCCATAGCCAAGTGAAGAAATATAACAAACTCAATTTTCATTATTTAATACTTGTTTTATGCATATATGGAGTGTCTGTTGGACTGAAAGCTTAAGTAAAGGAATATTTGTTAGAATATAGGCAAAATTCACCTTCCAGATAGAACAGATCTAGACAGGTAATTCTTAGAACAATTGTAAACCTAAAGTAATTGGAAAATTTGTTGAACAATTATTTTCTGAGTGGAATTTCATATCCAAATTTAATTAATGGTTTTTCACCTGAAGACTGAAGTATGGAAAATAGAAAGATAGACAAAAAAAAAAAAAGATAAGAAACATAAGTGATAAAGAAAAATTGTGTTTAGCTGAAACTCAGCTATAATATCTAGTGTTAAAAATCTCTATTGGAATACAAGTTGACCCCTGTGACTCTGACCCTGTGACAAATTTGTTTTGTGCTGAGAGCCCCTGGCCTCATATGCAAACCCTCAGCACACCTTAAACCTGCTTGGCTTTTTAATGGCCACAGCAGAGAATGGTCCCACCACATCTGAAAAATGAGAATATCAGTTTGATATCATTAGTGAGGGAAAAACAAAACAAAAAAAACAAATAAAGGAAAAAACAAAAACAAAACAAGCCCCTGTTTAAAATATAGCAGCAGCTTTAAGAGTGGAATGTAATGCAAATAAATTCCAAATTCTCTAGTTTACTTCATACATGGGTGGTTAGTCCTGGTATAGTTGGAAATTTCTGTGTTAGTAGGTAATTTAACAGAATATTTAAGAATGCTGTATTTTATTATGAAGGATTATAGTTTTCTTCTTCAGAGATTCAACAGTGAGTTGTGGCTCTGACAGAAAATTCCAATGTGTTAAGTTTCAATTTTTTTATCAGTTACTTTAAGGAAACCACTCGTGTGTGTGTGTGTGTGCGCACGTGTGCAAAGTAGAGACTGATCAGAACAGATTTTAAATAGCATTTGTAAGGTGAAAATTACAGGAATTTTGGGAGAATAATAAAGATAATTCTTAGAGCAGGTAAAATTGTGAATAGTTGACTGACAAATTATGCAAGAGGCTCGATTCCTTTCTCTGACACGGTGGGGTCACATAGATATACTCATTCAGTGCACCACCAGGTTAATAGGGGAAAGGGTGTAAGTTTTCAAAATGCAAACAGCATATAGAGTTTCAAATAGAAAATGGCAGTCAAATTGAAATCAGGGTGCTGTGCAACTGAAATCTGGGCTCAACTTCAACTACTGTAAGATCTTGCAATTGGTGTTAAGAATTCATCTAGGTTAGTCAATTAAAATCTAATCTCAAGGTGAGCTGTTGTAGGTATTACTAATTTGAACATCAATGGCTTATTTATATTATTCTCTCCTAAAAAAATAAAATATAAAGAAACTCATCATTAAAAAGCAAAGCTAGATATCCAATTCTCTGAATTGGGTGTAATAAG
The DNA here is from genome assembly GCA_003697995.1 of Taxidea taxus jeffersonii. Taxonomy (NCBI): domain Eukaryota; kingdom Metazoa; phylum Chordata; class Mammalia; order Carnivora; family Mustelidae; genus Taxidea; species Taxidea taxus. The sequence continues at coordinate 66,142 of ML111338.1, forward strand.
TAAACACTGAAAATCCCAAGCAAAATAAGATTAATGGAGCATGTCATGGAAAACAAGAAATGGTAACTACTGTCCTAAATATACTTCCTTCCTTAGACAAATTTGCTGACACTCTCTTGACTTCTCTCTGATATTCTTGTAACTAACTTCTGCTTTGCTCTGTTTTCATCACTCGAGTGAAACAACTCTTGTCCAAGTTGCCAGTGGTAACTTGTTTAACTGTAAACCTTGGTTTACATGTGGTAAAATCTAAAGAACACTTTTTTATTCTTGTGCTTTTGACCACTTTCTCCGTCTTTACATATGCTCTTATTTTGGCTTCTGTGATGAGGATTACCTTAGTTTCCTCCTGCCTCTGCCTCTACTAAATGTTTGAATTTCTTAGAGCTCAGTCAAGGATTTTATTCTGTAGCTACTCTGTCCCTATAGTGTTCCCAAACACTTCAACAGGATTAAATGTAATTTATATGTTTATATTTCCCAAATTTACATTTTAAAACCAAATTTATGTCAGTAGTAAACTCATATATTCAAATATCTTCTTTTCAGAGCCTATCAAAGTTTCAACTGGGAATCCCAAATATAATATGCACTTAGAAGAACTCTTGACTGTGGGGGCACCTGGGTGGCACAGCTGGTTAAGTTCAAGTTAAGCTCTTGGTTTCAGCTCAGGCTGTGATCTCAGTGTCATGAGATTGAGTCCTGCATCAGGCTTCACTCTCAGCACAGAATCTGCTTGATATTCTCCCTCCTCCTCTGTCCCCATCCACTGCTCCTGCCCTCTCTCAAATAAATAAATAAATCTTTAAAAAAAAAAAAACAACAACAACAACTCAACTTTGTTCTCAATTCTATTTTTTTCTTGCAAACTTTTGTCTTTCTTTAGACTTCTCCAGGTCAGCAAATAGCACCATAATTAACATTTCTTAAACCATAAACCTGAAACTCATCCTGATTCCTCTATTCTTTACCCCCCATTCCTAATCAAATGGTGCAAATTATAGCTCCCAAATTTATTTTATCTATCTACTTATCTCCAACTTATCTGCCATCATGGTAAGTCAAGTCATCAGTAGTTCTTACCTAGCAAAACTAGTGTCTAACTGATCCCAGCATTTCTATTTTCACTTTCCTTAAACTAATTGTGCACACAGTAGTCAGTGCAATTTTTTTAACTTGAATTAGACCTTGCTCAAAACGTTCTAACTGTATCTCATTGGAGTGGAATGAAATAACAACAACTCAGCATGTTTTATATCATCTTTTCTGATTTAATGCTACCAGTCTCTCCTTCATACATCTCTACATTTCACTATTTTCCTCAGCTTTTCAAAATACCAAGTTCTCACTCAGTTCAGACTCTGTGCACATTTTAGTTCTTGTTTGTTTCACTTGCCATGCTTTTTTAATCTTCTCTTAACATGTTTACCAATTAATTAATTTTTGTTAGTTTGTTAAAACTGAATGGAAAACAGGCATTTTTCAGACAGTTACTGACATATTAAAATGACCTTGAAACTATGAACCTATTTTAAGTGATGTTGGGCAGGTATCTCAAAATCCAAAACCAAATTTCTCTATACTCTGGACTGAGAATTATTATGAACATCATAACCTTAAAAGGTAGAGATGAATATAATAAACAGTGATTTGGTGTTCCTATTCAGTATAAAGACAAATGTACAAAGAAAAACCACAAAAGTCATAGTTAACTTTTAGAAAATGTTACTGTATAACAGAATTATAGAAAACTGCTTATCATTGATCTATTTTCTTAGGAGAGAAAGAAAAAAAGAAACCAGCAAAACAGGCTTTTATAAAGTTATATTCATTTGTTCTTTTCCTTCCTTTCCTTCTAATATACATCTCTTAAACTGAGGACAAACTATAGTAGCTAGCAATTTAAAGCATTCACTGAATTTTTTAAAAAAGAGCTATTTTTAAGTTATAGTTATCAAAAGTGACTGCCTACCAAGGACACTGGTGACCTCTTTGACCACAGAATAACTCACACTCACTCTACCTACAATATTATTCCCACTGAGCCGTTGTGAAGAAGGAGCCCTTTTGTGTGTATATAGTCACATTTCAACTGTTATAGTGTAGTCTGAGTCTTACCTTTCCAACAATGCTCTTATAGACCTTTCTAGTCTCTATGTGGACTTCTTCTGAACTATGCTGCTCTATCAATATGGCCATCTGATCACATCTTGTCTTACCTGTTTGTAAACAATTTACAAGTAGATTCTTCTCCAGTGGCATCCTAAATTCATTGAGGGCAATAATGAAGTGGAGGGGGATTTTTTGTTTTGTTTTTTTTTTAATGTAATATCTCTTCTAATGATACCTAGTCTTAATCATTTGTTTTATTACAAAAAAATATGATTAATTCAGCACATGATTATTGAGTTCTGCAAGGAGGATAAAATGTTCTACTGTACACTGGGAATACACCATATTAATATATATTAAGCACTTAGTATATGTCAAGTGTTATTCTTTGTGTTTTACATTTTGAAATTATTTATTTCTCATTGTAAAATTATGACACAGACACCACAATTACCCACCCACCCAATTTACAGGTGAAGAAACTGAGACAAAGTCACATTAAATAATTTGCTCAAGGTTATAGAAATTATAAATGATAGGGCCAAGATTTGAGTCCAGGGCATCTCACTCCAGGTGTGTATTAACTCCTTCACTCATTGCACTTACAATTTTGAGATGAACACAACTGAATGAACAGTTACAAGGCAGCATAAATGCTTTAACAGGGTACAGACAGAACACTAATGGAGCACAGAGGAAAACATTTAACATGGATCTATGGACTCAAGGTCTAGTTACTCTGTATATATAAATTATATATAAGTTGTGTCGGGGGGTGCCGGGATGGCTCAGTCAATTAAGCATCTGACTTGGCTCAGATTGTGATCTCAGAGTCCTGGGATGGAACCCTGTATCAGTCTCTGTGCTGAGCAGAGTCTCCTCTGCTTGTGCCTCCCCTTCTGCCCCTCCCTCTGCTTGTGCTCACGCTCTCTCTCAAATAAATAAATAAATAAAATCTTAAAAATAAATAAATAAATTTTGTATGTATGTGTGTATGTGTGTGCTTGTGTATGTGTATACATATAAATTATATTGAATATATGAATTACACACACACACACACACACACACATTGTATTAGTCCTTAGAGATAGTTTTGTCTCCAGCTTTTGCTATTAACAGTTCTGCATTTAAGCTATTTAAAAATGGCTTAACAATAAAAACAATTTCACTGACTTGTTACCAGTAAAATCTTATCATCTATATTTCCCAACAGAGTTCTCGGGAAAAATGTTAGAATTGGATTATTTTACACTGCAATACATCTTCTTAAATTATAAAAAGAAATAATTTCTTCTAAAATGAAGATCACCATTTGCTTACAAAGTCATATAAAAATATGTTGCATATACATTCAAATATTTGTCCTCTGAATTAATAATCCTACTTGCAGTATTTACCAGAGAAAATACCCCAAATGTATACAAACCATATTAATCTTTTAGTACCTTCCAAAAGTGGCACTCTGGATATGTAATAATTACCCTCTATTTTTCAAGTTTGAAAGGTCCTATAGTGCTTCCCAGAGTTTGGCATATTTGTCATCTGTGAGAATATCCAAAATTTTACACTCAGCTTCTCTCAGCATTCTTTGAACCCAAGGAATAAATTACTACCAAGAGGTTATTTTCATTATCAATTCACTGCTTCTGTATTTAAACATTGGCAATATAAAAGTAATTCTACCATCAAGGAATCCAGAGACTAGTAAAGAAGAGATTCTTTGATTTTGTTAATCCTTTTCAGCTTAAAAATCAGTACAGCCCAAGTCTGAACTTCGATACCTTCCCAAATGCACCAGGGAAGAAAAGCCTGATGTGTACAGAGGAAAGCTGATGTGAAGGATGAGCCATAAATGGAAGACAAAAATAATGCTCTGAGCAGGTCTGCTGCATTGCACAACTCCAGAAGGCACAGTCACATTGTCTCCTATAGAAATAATGCTCCCTGGAGTTGTGCAGTTCACAGCATGCTTAACCAATCCTGGCAGCCTTGACTAAAATTTCACTTTATGCTCCAAATAACAATTTCAATGAGTTCATTCTAGAAACATGAAAACATCAAACAAACAAAGGCTATTTCTCTTAGCTTCAGAAGCAGACTTTTTAAGATAATAGGAAAAAACATATCATTATGAAATTCAACATTTACATTACAGACCATTAATGATTACTTTAAGAGACTGTTTTTAAGAAACCATGCCTGCTGGGGAACATGGAGCCAAACTTCTGTGAATGATTTCATCTTGCTCTCCAATAAAGCTTTTAATTATGGATACTTTTTAAAGTACATTACATTAATTAGCCATTTGCTCAGCAGGCTGCTTCCCAGGGCTCCTTCCAGCTCCTCTGACTCTGTGGCAGGACCTGGCAATCACTACAGCAAGAGTAAGAGTTTAGATGTTTGAAAACAGAATTCAATGATCTTTTGCCAACATGAAGAAGATAGATATGAGCATACAGAAAAGAATGCATTGCTCTGCAAAACACTGCTTCATTTCTCAAACACAGAGGGAGGACAGGGAAAATAAATTGCATTGGGCAGCTTCTCAGGCTTAAAATAGAGGTTTAGAAGGCAGTTCCATTTTTTTTAACCATATATCATTACTTTAATATTATTTGGATAGGAAGCTGATTTAACTCAATTACCCTTAACTGAATTCAGGACATTTTAGTCACGCAAACAGGAAAGGAAGAGTGGAGTAGCATGAGAGTTATTAGGATTGAGGCAGAGAAGAAGTGTTCCACCCACCCAGCTGCCCACTAGTACCATTACTTTTCCCATTCATAATTACATTCTATCTACAATTTTATTCTCTTTCCAGAGACACATAATCCAACTTTAGAAGTCATCTTTCTAAAACCATAACCTATTGAGTTAGTCTCACAACTTCAAGCGCCCTGCTGAAAATGCTGGACTTTTCTCCCCAAAACCATTTCCTCTTGACTGATTTCAATCCCCAATTTAGGAGCCTGAAAGCCTTGGTTTGGATATATATTTAGTGGTACTCTTCTTATACTGCAAAAGTATGAATTTCTTATAGGAAATCTGGCTTAAAAGAAAAAAAAATAACACAAAATGTGGAAAACCCTGGAACTTTAGAAGGCAGGGCTATTGCAAGGACCAAAATGACATCAATTGGCAGTACTTGGTAAAGCTAATTTCCGCATCTGCCTTGTGCTATTCCTGGAAGCTATCCCTAAATATGTTAACTTCTCTCTGTTGTATCCTCCCTATGTTCCTTATACAAGGAAGGTGATATTTATAATAAAGACTTGATATAGTCACCTTATCCAATGTATAAGATTTGGATAAGATCCACATTTCCCAGTTTTGTATTGCTGAATCATCCTAGGTAATTATTTATAACATCGGTTAAACAAGCCCTGAATGTAAGAAGCACACGTTCAGATATGACTTACAGAATTCTGTGGCAATGGATGGACATAGCTCAGGAAACGTGTCTTAGTAGAAATTTAGGATTTAAAAAATGCATATATAATTATATTATATAACTATTAAATGAGGTGAAAGAAAAAAGAATATGTCAAGTACATCTCCTCTTGCCAAATTATTTCAATTTGTGCCATATACCAACAACAATGATAGCTTTTCTGGAAAAAGTTTGCTCAGTTTGAGACTGTATTGACATTTCAAGGGTAGATTTCAGACACTGACTGTGTAAATAACCCTGCTCAGAGAGAGAAAGAGAAAAAGCAAATGGACTATTTCACTATTTCCAGGGACAGCTCCTACAAAGAAGCTCTGGTGCTCTGATGGCCCCAGGAAAGGAAGAATTGAGCTGACCCACTGGGTGCACTTTCCCTGGTGTTAGCACTCACAGCCCTTGGACATGGACTAATACTTTCCATTTGGCAATCCCACATTGTTTCACCCAAGCCTGTTTCAATTGGAGAAAATGAGAGTACATCCTTTTAACCACCCAATCTCTGCACTAAGCATGAGCATAGGTAATAATGGGAAAATGCCAGAGATGTGAAAAATGACACACAGTTTACAAAAGGCTTATTACACATGATCATTTGCCTGTATCCTCCAACAAATGTGTTTAGGAAGAATTATTAACTCCATTTTTTTAAATGAGGAAACTGAGACTTGAAGAGGTTAAGGGTTTGCTCAGGTTCATACAAAAAATGTGGCAGAATGGAAGTTCAAATGCAAGCATTACATTTATAAATTCAGTGTTCATTTAATTCATTGTATATTTCTGTTTACATGAAACGTATAAGAATTCCACATTCCTAAAGAATTTCTAGAAACTTCCAACTGACCCAAAAGAAAAGAGAGAAGAAATATGTCAAAAAGCGAGTGTATGGGGGCACCTGGGTGGCTCAGTGGGTTAAAGCCTCTGCCTTCGGCTTAAGTCATGATCTCAGGGTCTTGGGATCGGGCCCCATATCAGAGTCTCTGCTCAGCAAGGAGCATGCTTCCCTTCCTTTCTCTCTGCCTTCCTCTCTGCCTCCTTGTGATCACTGTCTGTCAAATAAATAAATAATAAATATATAAATAAATAAATAAAAATAAAAATAAAATAAAAAAATGTAAAAAGCGAGTGTATGATTTTCATATACTAGCTCTCTTCTCATTTGACAGGAACACTGAAAAACTAGAGAAAAGTTGAAGTCAAAGAACAGAATTAGACTAATTTGTTTTTAGTGCACTAAAATATGTCTTATGAACAAAGTGGTGCAAAGCTGAGGCTGTATATAGGATGATGAGACACAGTCACAAATACCATGACACCCAAAATCAAATCACTGGGATCATCAAAGTTTGTGGGGCAGAGAGGGTGAAGCTGACAGACAAGTGTGGCTTGATTTCTTCCCAAGTTTCTCTGCTTTCTGAGTTTCTTAATGTTTTTGATTCCAGGTAATTTTTAGATGATCTAACTATGGTTTTAACATGTCTATTAATTACTATTTTGCTTTAAAATAGCAGTAGAAAGATGTTTTTAAATATCTTGAGTTCTTACATGATTCTCATACACAAAACATTGTCATTCTTCATAAAATGTTTCTTCTTTGCATAAAAATATATTTGTTTCAAGTTATACATTTCACTCTACTCTCATTTTAAATCCCAATGCTTTATAAGTGGATTCTAATAAACTGAAGTTAGCATCCTGTGCTCTCTCTCATGTCTTGTTTTATCTCTTCTCTGATTCCTTTTTGGATGTTGTTTTATAACCATCTTCTCTTTACCCTAAAACCCCCCCTAGGTTTGCAAAAATACAAAACTAACAAAAGAAATTTTCGTTTTTTGTTCTTATTGTTGTTGGCAACCAGTTCATTTTTTATTAATTACTTGTATTAACATATAATGTATTATTTGCCCCAGCAGTACAGGTCTGTGAATCATTGGGCTTACACACTTCACAGCACTCACCATATCACATACCCTCCCCAATGCCCATAACCATTAACCCAACCACCCTTTCCATAAACCCCCTCCCCCCAGCAACTCTCAGTTTATTTTGTGAGACTAAGAGTCTCCTATGGTTTGTCTCCTTCCTGATCCCATCTTGTTTCCTTTTTTCCTTCCTTATCTCCCAAACCCCCCACATTGATGCTCAAATTCTTCATATCAGGGAGATCATATGATATTTGTCTTTCTCAGATTGACTTATTTCACTAAGCATAATACCCTATAGTTCCATCCACATTGTTTCAAATGGCAAGATTTCATTTCTTTTGATGGCTGCATAGTATTCCATTGTGTGTGTGTGTGTGTGTGTGTGTGTGTGTATATCTATATATATGTATATATATATACATATACATATATATATATATGCCACCTCTTCTTTATCCATGCATCTGTTGATGGACATCTAGGTTCTTTTCATAGTTTGGCTATTGTGGACACTGCTGCTATAAACAATGGGGTGCACATGCCCCTTCGGATCACTACATTTGTATCCTTAGAGTTAATACCCAGCAGTGGGTCATAGCGTAGCTCTATTTTTAACTTTTTGAGGAACCTCCATGCTGTTTTCCAGGGTGGCTGCACCAGCTTGCATTCCCACCAACAGTGTAGGAGGGTTCCCCTTCCTCCACATCCTCACCAGCATCTATCATTTCCTGACTTGTTAGTTTTGCCATTCTGACTGATGTGAGATGGTATCACATTGTGGTTTTGATTTGTATTTCCCTGATGTTGAATGATGTGGAGCACTTTTTCATGTGTCTATTGGCCATCTGGATGTCTTCTTTGCAGAAATGTCTGTTCATGTCCCCTGCTGATTTCTTGATTGGATTATTCGTTCTTTGGGTGTTGAGTTTGAAAAGTTCTTTATAGATTCTGGATAATAACCCTTTATCTGACATTTCATTTGCAAATATCTTCTCCAATTCATTCAGTTGTCTTTTGGTTTTATTGACTGTTCCCTTTGCTGTGCAAAAGCTTTTGATCTTGATAAAGTCCAGTAGTTCATTTTTGCCTTTGCTTCCCTTGCCTTTGGCGAAGTTTCTAGGAATAAGTTGCTGTGGTTGAGGTTGAAGAGGTTGCTTCCTGTGTTCTCCTCAAGGTTCTGATGGATTCTTTTCTCACATTGAGGTCTTTCATCCATTTTGAGTCTATTTTTGTGTATGGTGTAAGGAAATCATCCAGTTTCATTCTTCTCCATGTGGTTGTCCAATTTTCCCAACACCATTTGTTGAAGAGACTGTTTTTTTTTTTTGTTTGTTTGTTTGTTTTTCCCATTGGACATTCTTTCCTGCTTTGTTAAAGATTAGTTGACTATAGAGTTGAGGGTCTATTTCTGGGCTCTCTATTCTGTTCCACTGATCTATATGTCTGTTTTTGTGCCAGTACCATACTGTCTTGATGATGACAGCTTTGTAATAGAGCTTGAAGTCTAGAATTGTGATGCCACCAACTTTGGCTTTCTTTATCAACATTCCTCTGGCTAATCCAGGTCTTTTCTGGTTCCATATAAACGTTAGGATTATTTATTCCATTTCTTTGAAAAAAAATAATATTTTGATAGGGATTTGCATTTAATGTGTAGATTGCTTTAGGTAGCATAGACATTTTCACAATATTTGTTTTTCCAATTCATGAGCATGGAATGTTTTTCCATTTCTTTCTGTCTTCCTCAATTTCTTTCATGAGTACTTTTTAGTTTTTTTGAATAAAGATTCTTTGCCTCTTTGGTTGGGTTTATTCCTAGGTATTTTTTGGTTTGGGGTGGAACTGTAAATGGGATTGACTCCTTAATTTCCCTTTCTTCTGTCTTACTGTTTGTGTATAGAAGTGCAACTGATTTCTGTGCTTTGATTTTATATCCTGACACTTTACAGAATTCCTGTACAAGTTCTAGCAGTTCTAGAGTGGAGTCTTTTGGGTTTTCCACATAAAGTATCATATCACCTGCAAAGAGTGAGAGTTTGGCTTCTTCTTTACCAATTTGGATGCCTTTTATTTCTTTTTGTTGCCTGATTGTTGAGGCTAGGACTTCTAGTACTATGTTGAATAGTAGTGGTGATAACGGACATCCCTGCCGTGTTCCTGACCTTAACGGAAAAGCTCTCAGTTTTTGCCCATTGAGAATGATATTCACTGTGGGTTTTTCATAGATGGCTTTGATGATATTGAGGTATGTACCCTCTATCCCTACACTTTGAAGAGATTTGATCAAGAAAGGATGCTATACTTTGTCAAATGCTTTTTCAGCATCTATTGAGAATATCATATGGTTCTTATTCTTTCTTTTATTAATTTATTGCATTACATTGATTGATTTGCGAATGTTGAACCAAACTTGTAGTCCAGAAATAAATCCCACTTGGTCATGGTGAATAATCCTTTTAATGTACTGTTGGATCCTGTTTGCTAGTATTTCGGTGAGAAATTTTGCATTTGTGTTCATCAAGGATATTGGTCTGTAATTCTCCTTTTTGGTGGGGTCTTTGTCCAGTTTGGGGATCAAGGTACTTCTGGCTTCCTAAAATGAGTTTGTAAGTTCCTTCCATTTCTACTTTTTGAAACATTTTCAGGAGAATAGGTATTAATTCTTCTTTAAATGTTTGGTAGCATTCCCTTCAGAAGCCATCTGGCCCTGGGCTCTTGTTTGTTGGGAGATTTTCTCTCTTTTTTTTTAAGATTTTATTTATTCATTTGACAGAGATCACAAGTAGGCAGAGAGACATGCAGAGAGAGGTGGGGGGGGAGCAGGCTCCCCATTGAGCAAAGAGCCCAATGTTGGGCTTGATTCCAGGACCCTGAGACTATGACCCAAGCTGAAGGGATAGGCTCAACCCATTGAGCCATGCAGGCACCCCTGTTGGGAGATTTTTGATGACTGCTTCAATCTCCTTACTGGTTATGGGCCTATTCAGGTTTTCTATTTCTTCCTGGTGCAGCTGTGGTAGTTTATATGCCTCTAGGAATACATCCATCTCTTCCAGATTGTCAAATTTGTTGGCTAGAGTTGCTCATAGTATGTTCTTATAATTGTTTGTATTTCTTTGGTGTTGGTTGTGATCTCTCCTCTTTCATTCATGATTTTATTTATTTGGGTCCTTTCTCTTTTCTTTTTGATAAATCTGGCCAGGGGTTTATCAATTTTATTAATTCTTTCAAAGAACCTGCTCCTAGTTTCATTGATTTGTTTTACTGTTCTTTTGGTTTCTATTTCATTGATTTCTGCTCTGATCTTTCTGATTTCTCTTCTCCTGCTGGGTTTAAGCTTTTTTGCTGTTCTTTCTCCAGCTCCTTTAGGTATAGGGTTAGGTTGTGTACTTGAGACCTTTCATGTTTCTTGAGAAAGGCTTGTATCGCTATATACTTTCCTTTCAGGACCACCTTTGCTGTGTCCCACAGATTTTGAACAATTTTGTTTTCATTTTCATTTGTTTGCATGAATTTTTTCAATCTTCTTTAATTTCCTGGTTGACCCATTTATTCTTTAGTAGGATGCTCTTTAGCCTCCATGTATTTGAGTTCTTTCCAACTTTCCTTTTATGATTGAGTTCTAGCTTCAACATTGTGGTCTGAAAATATGCAAGGAATAATCCCAATCTTTTGATATTGGAAGAGACCTGATTTGTGACCCAGTATATGATATATTCTGGAGAATGTTCCATGTGCACTAGAGAAGAATGTGTATTCTGTTGCTTTGAGATGGAATGTTCTGAATATATCTGTGATGTCCATCTGGTCCAATGTATCATTTAGGTCTTTATTTCCTTGTTGATCTTTTGCTTGGATGATATGTCCACTTCAGTGAGGGGGGTGTTAAGTCCCCTACTATTATTGTACTATTGTCGATGTGTTTCTTTGATTTTGTTATTAATTGTTTTGTATAGTTGGCTGCTCCCATGTTAGGGGCATAGATATTTAAAACTGTTAGATCTTCTTGTTGGACAGACCCTTTGAGTATGATATAGTGTCCTTCCTCATCTCTTATTATAGTCTCTGGTTTAAAATCTAATTTATCTGATATAAGGATTGTCACCCCAGCTTTCTTTTGATGTCCATTAGCACGGTAAATTGTTTTCCACCCCTCACTTTATATCTGGAGGTGTCTTTCATTTGGTTCTAAAATGAATTTCTTGTACACAATATATTGATGGGTTTTGGTTTTTTTTTATCCATTCTGATACCCTGTGTCTTTTGATTGGGGCATTTAGCCCATTTACATTCAGGGTAACTATTGAGAGATATGAATTCAGTGTCATTGTATTGCCTGTAAGGTGACTGTTACTGTATACTGTCTCTGTTCCTTTCTGGTCTACTAATTTCAGGCTCCCTCTTTGCTTAGAGGACCCATTTCAATATTTCCTGTAGAGCTGGTTTGGTGTTTTCAAATTCTTTTAATTTTTGTTTGTCCTGGAAGGTTTTTCTCTCTCCTTCTATTTTTTAATGATAGCCTAGCTGGATATAGTATTCTTGGCTATATATTTTTCTCATTTAGTGCTCTGAATATATCATGCCAGTTCTTTCTGGCTTTCCAGGTCTCTGTGGATAGGTCTGCTGCCAATCTAATATTTCTACCATTGTAAAACAAAGGAGAAATTTAACTCACGTCTCCTTCCCTTCACAGCTTCATCTCTCAAATTATCACTATATCTTTCCTTATCTTTTTATTAGCAAATATATTGAAAATGTGGTTTACATTTTTCCTCAGTATTTTGCCTTCCATTCCACTATGAGTGACACTGATGCCTGTGGAATCTGATGTTCATGAGTAGCTTTCAATCAGTGCTAATTTCTCTTCTTTCTATAAGCTCTCTCTCTGTAATCTCATCAACTATCCACTAGGACAAGGATTCCTCAGTCTATAGCTTCAGTGCTCACTTTCCTTCTGCTCATTTCTTTCTCATACTTCCTGATCATTGATTTGTCTTTAAAATATTTCTCAAGACTGCTCATCTTAACCTTTTTTCCTAAAACACACCAACACTTTTTACTTAACTAGCAACAGTTGGCTTACTTAGTGTCTCTGTTTATCTCTCTTTCTTCCATTGCAAAGATAAAATCAATCTTTCTAAAATGTCAATATGCCTGCAACTCTATAGAAATTCCTCACTAATATCTGAAACAGGAAAGAATTTAAAATATAAAGATGTTTATGGGGTAATATTAAAACAAAGTAAAACTACTATATGCAGTGTTAGAAGTAGGTAAATATTAGGCATGTATCTGGCAATGGCACATAAATTCCTAGATAGTTGTGTATTATTTTGGAGGATGCCAAAATATATCTTAATGTTATTTTTCTATCAATTTTTAAGTGTAACTTTAAAATTAAATAATAAAAATATGTATTTTATAGTTGGATCTCCTAACGTAATTAGTCTAACTGCTTTGACACAACACAGAAAACTCTTTCAAAGCCAAACACAGCTTTTCTCCAGAAAAACAAACAACAAAGGAAGTTTTTTGCATCTAAGTATACAAGGCTATTCAACCTTTTAAAAATATGCATTGTTGGGGCGCCTGGGTGGCTCAGTGGGTTAAAGCCTCTGCCTTCGGCTCGGGTCATGATCCCGGGGTCTTGGGATCGAGCCCCATGTCAGGCTCTCTGCTCAGCAGGGAGCCTGCTTCCTCCTCTCTCTCTGCCCGCCTCTCTGTCTGCTCTCTCTCTATCAAATAAATAAAATCTTTAAAAAAAAATAAGAAATAAAAATATGCCTTGTTGATTTCTCTTCCTACATATGGCACATGAAACCCATTTTTCAAAGGCAATCTTTGTCCTGGGGATGTAATATACAGCCTGGTGACTATACAGGTATTGTATATTTGAAAGTTGCTAAGAGAATAGATCTTAAAAGTTTTCATCACAATATGGAAGTTCCTCAAAAAATTAAAAATAAGAATACTATATGATGCAGTAAATCTGCTACTGGGTACTTACCTAAAGAATAGGAAAACACTAATTCAAAAACACATGCATCTCTCTGTTTACTGCAACCTAATCTACAATAGCCAAAATGTGGAAACAACTTAAGTGTCCATAGATGAATGGATACAGATGTGATTTATATGTAAAGTTGAATAATATTCAACTACTCAGTCATTTAAAAAAGGAATGAGAGGGTGCCTGGGTGGCTCAGTTGGTTAAGCAACTGCCTTTGGCTCATGTCATGATCCCGGAGTCCTGGGATCGAGTCCCGCATGGGGCTCCCAGCTCCATGGGGAGTCTGCTTCTCCCTCTGACCTTCTCCTCGCTCATACTCTCTCTCACTGTCTCTCTCTCAAATAAATAAATAAAATATTAAAAAAAAAAAGGAATGAGACCTTGCATTTGTAACAATGCTGAGAGACCTAAATGGTATTATGCTAAGTGAAATAAGTCAACAGGAAAAGAAAAGTCCGTATGAGTTCACCTGTATGTGGAGTCTAACAAAACAACAAAGCAAAAGACAAATTAAAAAAGCACAAAGCAGAAACATACTCATAAGTATAGAGAACAAACTGTTGGTGGCCAGAGAGGATGGGGCTGAGGGATGGGCAAAATGGGTTAAGGGGAATGGCAGGCTTCCAGTTATAGAATAAGTAAGTCATAAGGATGAAAGCTACAGCTTTTTATAGGGGATATTGGCAATGGTATTATAATAGCATTATATTCTGACAGATGGGAGCTACACTTGTGGTGAACACAGCATAATGTGTAGACTTGTTGAATCGCTATTTATACATCTGAAACTAATGTAACATCATGTGTGAAGTATACTTCAATAAAAAATGTTAAAGATTAATAACAAAAGGAAAAAATATTCATCACAAGAAAAAATATATAAGCATGTAATGTGACAGATATTGATAGACTTATTGTAATCATTTCACAACATATACATATATCAAAGTACTATGTTGTACACATTGAATTAATGTGTAGTTATATGTCAATTTCATCTCAGTAAAACTGGAAAAAGTAGAAGTCTTTGGTACGTGGGGCCCATCACTGAACCATTACCTCCTTGAAATGAAGAATCTTAACTTTTCTCTTTTGAATCTCTTTTAACCTAAAATGCCCCCCAGAATGCTTATTTTCCCACCACCAAACTTTTCATCTCCCTTACCTCTAAACTCAATTTATAGTATACCACCTAGACTACAGCTGGTGCTGAAGCTGTCTGCTAAAATGCTGTAGTCCTTGAGACTGATAATGGTTATAAGTTGGAACATTAAGATTTTTTTTTATTTTTATTATTTTATTAGGAATAATTCCGAATGGGTTATGAAGAAAACTTATTGAATTCGATGAGTTTTTCAAAAGCTCTTGATGAAGATGTGTTCACCAATAAACAATAAACATCAGCAGAACTATCATATACTGGGCAAAGAGTCAGGCTGATACCAAAAAGCAACATGCAACATAAAAAAGATACAATATAAAGGAAGACGATCTGCTGGGTATTAAAAATCATCTCAATATGAACTATTTGCAACCAGCACAGAACTAATTAGCTATCAAATCCAAACCACACTAAGGTAAGCTTGGCTGATGAAAGCCAGGTTCAATAAGGGGGGAAAGATATAAGTTCCTCAGTGCAAGAGATCTGAATAGTGCTTTGGAACATTTCCCTGGCTGGTACAAGCAGTATTAGAAAAACTTTTTGGCAAGGGAGAAAAATAAATACAAATGGAATGCTACATTTTTTTTTAAATCAGCAGACCGCCCCAGGAATGATAAAGGTATCAGTAAAGTAGCAAGGGGGAAACTTTAAAACATTATTTTGTGTGGGTTCAAAAAACATTAAAAATGGATTTATTTAAAGGTGTCACAATAGCTATGTCCAGGCATTTAGGCTTAAGGGAATTAAAATTAAAAGAGGACACTTTTTTCCCAAGTTAAGGAGAATTTCTTTAAAACCGAGCATATTGCTAAATAGCCATATTACACTTGGTAAACAATAATTGGCAACAAAATAAGTTTAAATGCTGTAATATTCTGCCCAAACCAGTCCCAGATACTGTTTAATAACCAAGATGCAAACTAATTTTGTTGTTAGATGATAGATAGATAGATAGATAGATAATAAATAAAGCAGAAGCCAAGTAAAGTTGTGAGCTCTTGTCTCGTCTAATGCATATAAGAGTTAACCGTGGATAATCTTTTTATTTTTATTAAGAATTACTATTTACTAAATCTCAGAAAGGTATCAAAGAACTAAAATAAAGACACATGAAAGATAAAAATCTAATCCTTGTCAAGATATAATGGAAAATATGGGTTTCCTTGGTGAAGGACTATTCTGGGTCTTCAGCAAATTTCTGAAGTGAATAGTATAGTGGCTGCCTCTTCATATGTGCTCAATGAAAATTGAGCAATACTATAATTATTATCAGGTCCCTCTGGTATGGTCATCAACTGCTTCCTCTAAACATATAAAACAGTTTTTGAATCACTGTTCTGAGTTGCTTGATTTCAATCCCAGAAAGCCTCTGCTCAAATTATAATACAAGCTATCACCCTGTAACTGAAACTCACCCTACTTATTTTGCCTTAACTCTAAAGTTAATAGAAAATATCACCTTTTTGAAAGATAATTCTCGAGCTCATGTCCAATTTTTTTGATATCTTCATCCAGATCTTAAATAATACTATTATTAGTCTCCTTAAAGCTGTCGTGTGTCATGGTAACCAAACCACAAGGTCAAGTTATAAAATCTGATCATTGCACTCTATGTTTATTATAAGACCTCCTCTTCAAAAAGCAAAACCAAAAATAAATAAATAAGTAAACAAATAGCAAAATCACAAGTTGCTGACTGTTTGAGAAAGTTTCAGTAAAAGTTAAAAGCAGAAAACTCCAAAATTCATAAGGAGCAACATTCATGAAGCACATTTTCAAAATAAAAGAGACCTAGATCCAGTTTGGAAATCTGTTATAAATGCATTATTCAAAAAACTATTTAATAACCAACTCAGAACTCCAAATATTGGCGAATTGTACATAGCATGGGTTTTTTTTTCTATAATGGAAAATTAATGAAATAAGGAATGATGGGTTAGACTGAAGTTTGCTTAGTTTTCCAAACAACAGGGTCTTAGATCTTAAAAGTTTGGATTCTGTTCTACAAAGAAAAAGCAAGTTTCCAACTTTTGACTAAGGGTAAGAAAAATGTTTTAAACATATACTGTATGAGATTTCACAAAGAAAGCATTTAAAGGACAATAAATTAACTATGCTAATTCATAAGAAATTGGACTTAAAATTTATGTTAATTGAAAGGGACAGGAAGCACTTACTAGAAGTCTGGCTTTGAACTTTGCCACAACTTCAGTAGTTTTAATTGTTTTTTATTGTTAGGTTATTAACTCAAAGTACATTTGGAATATTGCTTAATTTCCTTCAATGTTAAGTCATAGTTTGTCTTTTGCCTCTTATTATAGAGAGAAAGAACACATATGAATATAAATGCAAAGTATAAGAATGAAGAAGGTACAAAGGAATAAGAACAGATTAAGGTTAGGCACACTGAGGCCTTATTATCTAAATCATCTTTCATTTGGCAGTATTTGACTTGTTTAACAAACACATTTTCGTATCATCTTAGTCTTTGAGTTTCCTCAGACAGAAAATACTACAGCTGTAATTCACATTGCTTGGAGGGTCAGGTCAAATCATGAGAACCTAGTTTAATGACGGCCTTTCCTTTGGTTTGAGATGTAATTTTGTCTTGCGTAAAACTATACAGGTGTATCTTAGTGCTTACAGCTCTAAAGGAGGGCAAAGGCACTCTGTCACCTACTTTCAAGTACACAGAATCAATAAAGCACGTTTAAATCTCTATAAACTTAGTGAGCATTATGATTTTTGAACACTTGCCTTCACAGGGAATCTCTCAATAAGTGCTAAGTTATTGCCATTCCAATCCACACGCTTATATGGCCATATTTTTTTTTTTATCTCCCCAGTTTTTCTTTTTTTTTCCTTTTCAAGCACTGTGTTAACAACACTTTTATTTTCATGTAGTTCATCCACACTAACTCTTACTTTCTTTATTCCTGTGTGTTAGGTTCCTGCAACATCATCCTTACCATCATATATGGAGTGCCTACTATGTAAAAAGCATTTCCAAAGGACGGAATAAAGTAGGTTTGAGGGAAATCCACTCCTCTTCCACAAGTTCAGAAGCATACAGAACATCATTTGATCATGAGGAATCACAGAAAACCCACTTAAAAATGAACCCATTAAAAGCAAAATGAAAATTTAATATGGTAGAGTTTCCTTTTCTATAGCCAAGTATTAATAATGTCACCTCTTCCCTCCTCCTCACTACAATCAGGTAAGTATACCTGTTCCTACTTAAGAGGCACATGTAACACACCTCCCAATTAATGAAAGTTATATCTATCCATATACTCCAGTGCACCTTTTCTCCTTCTCATTTGTCCCTATGAAGTGAAAGGACATTTTTCATTTTAATCACATTGTTCTCCCCAGTTCACTAGAACTATTTGACACATCCTTTAAAAGCTAGAAATAAAGAGCATACTATGTTACTTTAACAAAGTTCATTCCTTTAGGCAAAAGGACCACAGGACCTTTTTTTTTATTTTTTTATTTTTTATTTATTTTTATTTTTTATTTTTTTTATTTTTTATTTCAATCTCTTTACCATATGTCTCCTAAACATTAATACCCAGCTTTTCATGAGGAATGGCTGATCTTCATATGTATACCATGTGTACTCTTAGATTTCTTCTCCACCAGCCATTCAAAGACTATGTTGTGGGATATCAAGATATTTTAATTTGATCCATTTCCTCCCTAATACTTTTTAGACATTCTTCTCTTTTTAACCAATTACCATAATTACCACAGAGCTTGGTTCTTTCCTCCCTTTCTAAACTGATGCTATATTCTACCTTGCATTCCTTTCTTGGAGATTCCCATCCAGCTAGATCCTCCTAAATGCACTTATTTCAGCACAGTAAGGGAAAGGAAACCTAAGGTAAATCCACACAAGGACACAAAGTATGCTGGGAAGGATGATAAAAAAAAAAACATTGTATAAAAAATCAAATATTTGATCAGTGTGCTTTAAAAGTGTCAAGGTCATGGAAGATAAGGGAAGACTGAGGGACTGTTACACATTAGAAGAGACTAAGGAGAGAGGCGCCTGGGTGGCACAATTGGTTAAGCATCTGACTCTTGGTTTGGTCTCAGGTCATGATCTCAGGGTTGTGACATCAAGTCCCCATATCACACTATGCACTCAGGGTGGAGTCTGCTTGAGATTCTCTCTCTCCATCTCTATCTGCCCCTCCCCACCCAGATATATAAATAAATTAATTTAAAAAAAGAGAAAGAAGAGCCTAAGGAGAAATAACAAGTACATGATCCTTGATATGATCCTCGAACACGAAAAGTACATCAGTGTAAAAAATGATGAAAGTCAACGCAGTTGATATCTTAATAATTAATACTATTATATCAATATTATTTTTCTGTTCTTACCAGTGTCCTGTAGTTATATAAGTTGTTAACATTAGGGAAAGTGAGTGAGGATGAAAAATAGAAGAACATGGTTTAGACTTTTAATTTTTGCTATTTTTCTGTATGTCCAACATCAGTTCAAAATTTAAAAAAATAATAATAAATAGAATGAAAAAATTGAAAATCTGTGTACAAACCAAAGCCATCTTCCAAAAGTTCTGGTTGAAGCCTGACTTTCAGGGAAAATGTAGAATCTAGAGAGTAAAATGATTAGACTAATATATGGAAAATTTGCTTGTATAATAACAAAGCTTCACTTGTTAGAAAAACCACTTAATGAATCTTCTAACAAGTTCTGGAGAAATAGCATAATAAAAGGCCAGGCCTGGAGAACAGAAAGCAGGGAACCATGGTTCTTCACTATTTTCTTCAACATTCCCAGCCACAGGGCAAAGAAAGAAAGCTTGAGTAACCAGCTATCTACAGCCATCTGTGAGTACTTGCCCCACCCCCATTTAGTCTGTCATTCCTAAAAGTAAAAATGTACACTTGGTTACTGTAACTAGTATCTGTTACTTGGTGGAATTGAAATACTTACTAATATTGGCATTTATGGAGATTTTAAAAATATCCCACTTTTAAATCCCACTTATGATACAAAGTAAAAAAAACAAAAAACAAAAAACAAAAACCTCCAGTAATTCACACAATTTCTTCTGTGCAGTGATGACCTCAAGTGAACAGAAAAATTTGAGATATACTCATTCGGAGTGATAAAATATGAGCACCCTTAGCAAAGTTTAGTTGTTAATAGCATATTAAGTTTGCTTAGCATAACAGATTTTTAAAGTGTTTTGATAGATTTTATACCATAATGACATCCATGTAAAATATCAGTATATCTAGTTTTTATATGAAAAAAGTAAAATTTCACAAGTTTTATTAATGGCATAATCTATACACGGCAGACAGTGATAGCTGGCTGAAGTATAGAGAAGCTCCAAGGGCATGGATAACTGAATGTAAGGGAAGAAGGTGATGTACAACTCTTTGCTTGCTCCCATGGGGAACAGCAGGCCTGATATACTAATGTCTTCCAGGTTTTCAAGAGGAATTTGAAATTTTATCACATAAAATTTGATCAACCAAAAATGTAGTGTCTTTCTCCTCTGACTCAGTCGGCAATGGCATTTTTAAAATATGTATTTCTAGGGGTGCCTGGGTAGCTCAGTCCTTAAGCATCTACTTTGCCTTCTGCTCAGGTCATGATCCCAGTGTCCTTGGACTGAGCCCCACATTGGGCTCCTTGCTCAGCGGGAAGTGTGCTTCTCCCTCTCCCACTCCCTCAACTTGTGTTCCCTCTCTCACTCTCTCTCTCTGTCAAAATAAATAAATAAAAATCTTTAAAATATGTATTTCTAGATATCATACTAACATTAATTTCCTCACCGATTCTCACTTGAAGACTAAAAAGCGAGGTAAGTGTAGCTATCTTACTATATCTACCATGAAATACAGAAAAACACTTTATATCATGTAAAGTTTATGTGATATTTCTTAGTATTTAAGGATTGCAAAAATGTTATTTTCTTAAAATGAAGCACCATGCTAAATTTGGTGGGTCAAACAAAACATCTCTGGGTCCCCAGTTTGACATATGAGTTATGTTTTCTGCAAAAATTCTTAAGAACTTTTTAAAGAGGAGGAGGAGGAGAAAAACAACCTGGAACAATTTATCTGTCAACTGTGCCATTGGTTTGTTACCAGATTCAAGTGAGAGAATGCATATGTAATGAATAATAAAATAATAATAAATAAATAATAAAATGCTGTAAGAAGAGAAGGAACTATAATTATATTTATATTTTATGAAAAATAATGCTTGTCTTGAAACTTTTGTCCTGCCAATTCATAAAGTATCCCTGTATGTTATCCCAGATGAATAAAAGAGTGTACACAGGCTCCAAGCACAGAGGTGAGTTGGCTTCCATGTTGTATGTCTTTGCTTACAAAAACAAATTTGAGGAAATAAAATTAGTTGTAGTAGTAATATTAAAAAATATTTTTCTGTATTATAAGCAAGTTTAATAAAATAGATAAAATTGCATACTTCAATTTTGCCTTCAAATCAGAGCTAATAAAGATGTTAATGCATATAATATGTAGCAACATGTTTTTCAAAAATAACCATTATCAAATAAGTCAGAACAGAATTAGCAAAAAATTAATATTCTCCCTAACTGGACACTTTGCTATGAGATAAAATTAATAACTATATCATTGATATCACTTTCCAGATACAATAGAAATACCAGAAAACTAGTGGAGAAAATTAAGCAAATGTGTGTGTGTCGTTGCATTTCTGTACACAGCAAGATTAAAAAACATGGCCTTATTTTGTGTAGATAAACTTGGATATGTGCCTCTGTGATCAAACCACAATCTCTCACAGTCACAGAGTCTCTTGTAATGAATTTCCTCCATCTCAGCCCTTCCAAAAAACAGAAATCTCAAGCAGGTTTTAACCCCCACTTATTTTAAAACTTTCCACTTGAGCTTTAGAATCAAACTGATTAGATGCTGAGTTCTGTCATTTACTGTGAGAACAAGCAACTTATTTAATTTTCTTGGTCTGTTTCTGGATGTATAAATATTGCATATTGAAAGTACTTACCTCTTAGATGATGAGTATCTAAAATTGATTGTATTAACAAGGAATACTTTTTAAATTTTGTAGTCTCAGGGAACACAGCTATTTTTCAAACAAAGAAAGGAAATTCTATCCTGCATTGCCTGCTGCTATATGCTATTTTAACATATAAAGAATATTCTCTGTGTGCGTTTTGATAATATTGAAGAGAGATTTATTACTCTGACTTTGTTTAATTCCAGAAAGAGCCTATTCCATATATATATAAACTTTATACTAAAAATTAAATATTAATCAATTATATATTTAACTCTCAATATACCAATGTGTAATTTTTCCAACAATGTGTTTGCTATTATCCAAAAATATTCTCTCTTGACAAGTTGGACTCTATTTTAGACATTAATACTAATACTTATTAGCAATAGTATTACTTGGGAATCTCACTGGGTCAGGCACTGAGCTCAGCATATCACACACATTATTGCATTAGGGAAGTATAAAGAATAGAAATTTCGAGTGAGAAGTTTCAAATTTTGACTCTGATGTTTCCTGGTTGAGTGACTAAGGAAATTATGTAACCTCTTTGTGTCTCGATTTGTACAACTGTAATATCCCACATATAAGGTTGTTATAAGGATTAACTGAGTTAATTAGAGCTTTGGGATCAGTTTTTGGCACAAAGGTGGCACAGAATTGGTGATGACTACTACTACTACTACTACTACTACTACTACTACTATTATCATATTTTAATTAAAAACTTGTTTTGTTTCTAGAATCACTGTAGTAGGCATATTAGCAAACTTCGCAGTGAGAAGACCTGAATCTCAATCCTGGATACCAAATTCTAATATTTCTTTTCACTTTGATTGTGTCACATTACATCATTGAACCTGAATTTACTCATCTGTAAAATATGAATAGCAAATCTAATTAATGGGTCCAATATTATCATCAAATGGAATAATATAAGAAAAGTTCCTCAAAATGTATAAAACCCTTATGAAAATATAACTATCTACTTATCTAAACAAAGAAAAAATAAATCTCTATTGTATCTTGACTTTTTTCCATAACATCTCTCCTAGCATCCACTCCCCACTCCACTCAATGGAGGGCTTCAAAACTACAAACCTCAAATCACAATGGTTCTTATGTGTTTGAAGATACAATGCACTTAACAAGAAATATTGAAAGTAACTGGTCTGTATAATTTGGAAGAAGTTCTTCTATGTGCAAAAATCTTAAGGAAAATATATACATTTCCAAATTTATAGGTGATAAAAATGACAGCATTTTTTTCAAGCTTGAAAAATATGTGTCTTACATATTTTTTCTTAAGTCTTTCCTTCCTGCCACTCTTTGCCTACTAGGGAATCTGAAAGTGACAAAATGAATTGTTGAGTATCTAACACACATTAATTAAAAGCTTCAGATCCCGCCATCCTTTTCCTCTAACACTTTGCTATGTGTTTGCTATGTGCAAGTTTTCTGATTGATACATGTACTTGTGGTATCATTCTTATATCCTGTTGGTAAAATGTCATTTTTTTTCTTGCCATTTAATGATGATGACACCAGGTAGAAATGTTTCAAGCGAAGGCATCATTCTCGAGGAGAACCACTCAGTGTAGGTGTTTCCCACCCTAGGCAGAAGGATTTTTTCAGTAATTAGGCAGATTTTATCAAACCAAGTAAAGGTTTCTGAAAACAAAAGGAGATATTTTATACTTGGGATAGAAAAAAAAATTTAAATGAATATGGAAAGTGAACTATGTAGTTAACTAAACTTCATTTTTTTTTTTTCCAGTCACTCTGGAAACCATATAGTGCTGTTCTGATTTTTTTTTAAAGATTTTATTTATTTATCTGACAGATAGAGAGATCACAAGTAGGCAGAGAGGCAGGCAGAGAGAGAGAGGGGGAAGCAGGCTCCCTGCTGAGCAGAGAGCCCCATGCGGGACTTGATCCCAGGACCATGAGATCATGACCCGAGCCGAAGGTAGCGGCTTAACCCACTGAGCCACCCAGGTGCCCTGCTGTTCTGATTTTTAAGAAGCTAAGTCACTAAGTTACTAGTGCAAGTTCATCAGATATGACTAATATTTTTTCTCTTATCTTTACAGTGGAGAAAGAAAATTTTGACAATAATTCAAAATTTATATTAAACTCTTTTCAGTGAGACCTGTTATTGGATGATTCATTTGGTTACATAATTCTTCTAAATCTTTTCTCACTGTGTACTAATGAAAGTAGAAATCTGCTGTCCTTTCTTTGGACATTCTGAGCTGGTAAAAGCATGAAATTTCATTGAAGTTTTCTGTTTCATTTGTAAAATTCATGTGAACGTTCCACTGTGTTCCTTAATATGGGGAATACCTTTTAAAAGAAAAAAGATTTAATAAATATTTTTGGTTAATAAAATTAAAAGTAATGTACACCAGGAAGGTGTTATGTTTATCAAGGTTCAAGACACTCCCCTCAAATTTTAATGTCTATACAAATCTCCTAGTAATCTTGTTAAGGTAGAGATTCAAACTCAGTCTCAAGGAGGGCCTAAGATTCTGTATTTCTAAAGGCTTCCATGTGAGGAAGAAGCTGCTGGTTCGAAGACTATATTCCGAGTAGCAAAATTTTAAGGGGCAATTAGAAACCAATCCAGAGAAATCTTATGAAGACTCATTACAGAGGTATAAAATTCTTAAGTCATATAGAAATATACAGGTAGTGTATAAGAGTAGTGATTTCTTAATTGTACATAAAACATGAAAATGTTTTTTTTCTTCAATTACATTCTAACTATTTGCTTAATTTCCATTACTCAAAAGTTAATCGGTGTCCATCAGTTTGAACATATTCTTTAGATTTTAATTAAGTGTTACATTGTACTGAACAGACTCCTTTGTGCCCTTTCTGAGTAATTCACTTTATTCCTCTGATGAAGCCAGTTTTGACACTTTGGCCTTAATGTGGGTCTAAGACTCAGAGTCATAATCACAAATTTGTAAAGTTCCAGAAATAATAAATGAAAGGGTCAGAATTTGAACCCATTCTGACTCCATAACCTGGCCATATACTCTTACAAGATAATGTTTTTTTTAATCTTAAATTGCAAATGGAAAAAGTTAATATAGCATATTAAATATAATTATTTCTTGAATTTATGTTAAAGCCAGTTGATAGCATACTTCTTTATAATATAAGTACCTAGTGTGCTGAAAGTATGTTGAACTGAATAAATTTAAGTATGTTCTAGAATAACACAACAGAACTCCATTAGATTTGACACAGGTAATGGATAATATCCAGTCTCAGAAACCCTGAATTGTTGTTAACCTAATACAAATTTATGAAAAACTATATTATGAGAAAAATGAGGCTCTGAATTCACACTAAAACCACTTGTTAAGCCATTCTAGGAGAACTCTACCATTTTGGATACCTTCAAATGCATTTGTTGCATTTTCCTGGTCTGGGCAATAGATGTTTATCTGTTATGTCTCTCTACCAGAGATTATTTATCTTTTTCATAGTACCTCTAAAATCACTGTTTTGTGGGGAGGGGTATTAAGATTTCTAAAAATCCAACTGTTTTTTTAGTATTAGTAAAATACTATGAGAAAATTATCTCTCACACAGTTACACTTTCCTCCAAACCTTTAGGAAAGTTTAGTTTATGCAATTAGATCAGTGACAGCTAAGGAAGGGAGAAGCTCAAAGAGTGGCTCAATCAAACCACTAAACCAGGCAAGTAGAAAATTGAATTTTTTTGCCTTGAATTAGGTAAGCTGTTACCTAAATATGTATGCACATATTTATTTTTATGCTTATTAATTCGAAGTTTTTCATTTCTCTTTTAGCCTTTCTATAGCCCTTATTTAAGTTGGTATTTTGGTTTTATTTCTTTAATCCCTATATGGCATTTCTTACAGAGTGAGGTTTATTTCATCTTATTTTAATACCATGTAGTATTAATAAAGGGTGTCCACTAGTGAACCCCAGTGTATTAGTCATACTCCAGAAAAGTTCTGTATGAACCCTCTGGAAGCATTGGAACTGTACTAGATAACACTAACTCAAATGAATACAGGGCTGATGTGCATATAGTTGGATAGCAATGTGCAATGGATGATTCCATTTTTGATTATTTGTGTGTCTTCATGTTTAACAAGTGTGTGCTATAGACCACGGTGTATAACCTGGGACTCACAGGTCCATGAAACGATTTCAGGGATCCATAAACTATGCTGAAATTGGGTGAAATCTGTATACATATGTTCATGTGTATATTTCTTTTTTCCTTTAAAGAATTTTTGTTTATTTATTTGACAGAGAGAGACAGACAGAGAGAGAGAGACAGAGGCAGAGAGGCAGGCAGAGAGAGCTGGGGAAGCAGGCTCCCTGCTGAGCAGAGAGCCTGATGCAGGGCTTGATCCCAGGACGCTGAGATCATGACCTGAGCTGAAGGCAGATGCTTAATCCACTGAGCCACCCAGGCACCTCATGTGTATATTTCTTGAAAGAGATGCTGTTGCTTTCAGGGATGTCTCAAGGGGGTTTTAAAACCTCAGAAAAGATTAAGAATCCCTGTTTTAAACCAAGAGATATGTGGCTTGGTATTTAAATGTGTGCTTTAACAGGCTAACAGAAAACATGAATAAGGCAAGCTAAGGCCAAATACAGAAGAGAGTGTCAAGTAGTGCCAGCAGTCCTAAAGATCTTTAAGAGGGTAGAAAATACTAGCATTTGTTGAAGTACTATTACAAGTCAGACACTGTGTTGTATGCATTTATACTCATTAAATTTTGACTACAATTCTGTGAGGTGATAAAGGATTTTCCTTTACTCCATTTCACAGATGAAAAAATTTAGGGTCAGAAAAATTAAATACTGAGCAATTAGACTTCAACATTTATTGATGCAATTATCTGCGCTAGCCACTATTTCATGCATTATTTCATTTAATCCTCATGACAACCTTACAAGGAAACTGTTATCCTTATTTAATACACGCAGAAACTAAAATTTAGAAGTTTATGTTGCTTACTCAAAACTACACAATTAAGGAATGGCAGAATCAAGATAAAATCAAACATGAAATAAATTATATGCCCATAATCATTGTTTTATAATAGATATGACTAAAAAATCTGTACTAGTCTTACTAAAGTACAACTGACAAGTAGGTAATACTGATAATTCACAATTACATCCTACCAAATGATTTTACATCTTAAAAGGGATTTACAAGTGGAGAGAATGAATTTTTTAGAGGACCTATAAGAATTAGGCCAAACTCTTAAGATGAGAGATGAGTTCAGGAAGATTCTTACATGCTTAGAATTTTCAAATTAAAGAGAAAGAATCTTAATACAATCTAGCCCAGCTACTTCTCATGCTGAGACTTCTCTATCTCCAGCACACCAGCATCCAGCGCTTGCATAAGATTCTCAATTGGTAGGAAACTCACTATCTCTCAAATAGGTCATCATAACATTTTTAATTTTTACAATGGTGAAAATTATACAGAGAACAAATTATATCCTGAACTGGAATATAATTCAACTATTTTGGTCAACCGAAACCTACTCATTCAGAGTAGACGTATGCTCTCTTCCCATTTCATTCCCCTTGAGCATCCATTCTCTCTTACTTAGGTTTAGTATAACTCCGTTTTGTTTTAAACTTGTTTTTACTCACAGCAAATATGGATGCAAAATGTCAAGGATCTGTATTCTGTATTGTTGACTGCCAACAGCAAGGTGATCCCATCTTTGATTTTCTTCTCTCATGTGTGATTTTTAAGTCTTTTTTTTTTTTTTTTTTGGTGCACTTAACATTATGTGTGCTCAGTACTTCCTTTATTCATCAAACATTTATTAAGTTCCCTACTTTATGACAGGCACTCTGTTGAGTGAAGGAGACATAAAGACACATTTCCTTCCTTCAAGGAGACCATGACCTAGTGGAAGAGACAGACAAGTGGACCTATGTCACTGGCAATTAACAGCTTCTCTGCAGAGTACAAAAGAATGCCACCTCATACAAACTGTATGCTCCCAGAGGAGATGAGTGCTGGGATGCTTTTTGTGGCTTTGTCCTTCGTAACATCATTCTCGCTATGCCATGTGAGCCTCCTAGATTTGTCCTGAGTTCTATGACCTTCTTCCAATCTTTGTTTCAAGTCTTCCTGTCTTTTTAAAATCAAATTTATCTGAGAGCTACTTGTGCAGTCAGATGGCTCTCTTCGGGATATTGATCCTTCCCTTACTCATCAGAATAATTTGTGATTGCTGAAATAAAATTTCATTTCTGATATTTTTTTATCTTTCAGAAGCCTCATAATACATTGTGATTCATATTTCTCATGTTTATTTTGTTGACCAAAAAATTCAGGAAAAAAATACCCTTCTCCATCTCTTCTAACGTCCGTATTCTTTTCTCTAATATTTTCCTGTGTGATAATTATCAGGGTCACTGATACACTGGAATATAACAAGTAAACAGATCACACAGGGGAAAATGTTGGTAATGAATTATAAAGAAAACAAACACAAATTGCTAATAAAAATGTATTACTGTCCCTAGTGTGAAAAGAAAATATAAAGAATGAAAGATGCTTTTGGATTGTTAATCTATGTCTGCAGGTTTTGATCATGATTGATCATAGAACTGGTAGTGATATCTTAAGCTTTCTATTGACTCATTTTTATCTATTTAACCCTTGAGTAATCTGATATTCTCCTTTATTTTCCATGATACATTTGCAGCATAATATATTTCCATAATACATTAGAAACTCAAGCTTCTAGACAAATCATGTAGAAGCCTTTTGTATCTTGTGGCTCTGCCTATGTCATCTGAAGTCTTCATAGACAGAACTTTTTGAACCATATTTAATAAAGGAAAACAAATCACTGGAATTCTAAGCCAACATCTTCTTTCATATGTCACCACAATTTAAATTATAAAGAAAAATAACAGCTTTTTCACAAAATAATAATAGTGAGTATAGTATAGTAATCTGGATCCATCTACTTACTTTCTTTCAAATAACTGAAAGAGCTTTCATGAATATTATCCCATCCCGAAGATGGAAGTATTGGTTTTATGGTCACCATATTTTCTCTTCAAATAAGCCTATGACATTACTATTCTTATTTTGAAACCAAGTAACTGTCCTATCTTCTATAACAAAAAAAATGACATAATATTTTGCTTTTATCTCCTTTTACTTCTTGTATATGTTGGTACCTAATATCATCATATGCCTCATAGTATTTCTCAGAGTGTATCACCATCACATTGTTAAAATCCTTCCATGGGAACCAACCTCCCTTAAAGAATTAGCTCTTAGCTCTCTGCATTCTCTATTTGGCTTGTTATCTATTTGTGTCATGTAATCTAGCAAAAGTAACTAAATCACGTAAAAAATCTTGTTTATCCTAAGTTGATTAATTATATATAATATAATGTAAAATATAAATGTAAATGTAAAACATGTAAAATGTAAAAACATAACTTAGGTTTGTTTTTCTATACCCCAGAGGACATACAAAGTCAAACTTCCCCTTTGCTTTGGTCCAGTCCGTTTTTACAACTTATCTTCTCCCTTAACTGTTTTAAACATACATGTGATATCTGGGGAAAAAACAATTTTCTATCTACCTATCTACCATACCTTGGAATCTAGCCAAGGTATGGAGGCTTCATCTCCTAAATAAATTCCGGGTGTGTTGTTACCTAAATCAGAAAAAATGGAAGTGCTCTTCTGAGTTTGAAAACTTACAACTTTTCTAATCTCATTAGAATGTATTCTGTTTGAGAACAAGCAAAACAGGGGTGGAAAATGACAAAATAAGCTCCAAAAAGGAAAGCACTAAAGCAAGCAATCTGGTGTCATTAATGTGAGAGCTGTCAGGAGCGTAGCTTGTAATAACAGGAACAGATAGTGCCTTTTTCAAAGCCTGAACTTAAGTTTCAACAGTAAGCAGAGAAATGACATTTACATTGAGATGTAAATTGCGGCCAATGACACTGTTCATTTATGTAAGATGAGTTTATTTTGGTGTTTGGAAATATAAATTGAAATCCTGTGTTTTCTCTCAGAAGGACTTACTGCATAGAAAGTAAAACTTAAACTTGTTCCTGACACATCAGGAAAATTCTAAAGGCTGTTTTATTGCTGAAATGTATTAATGCAGTGTAAAGGTAATTCTGTTTAAGAGGAAATCTAAATCAGTAAGATTATTTCTTGGAAAGGGCATTGCTTTTGAAGCAATGGAAAATCTATAAAACAGCAAAGCCTCCCACACAGAAATATGCAGACACATCTCTGTTATCCCTGAACATTAGGTAAACAGCTTCCCAATTGTGTGCCCTAGGGACAAGTGATGCATTTCAAAGACCAAAGAGACTGAAAGAGAGTTGGAAATGCTATTTAATTTCAAATCCTATCTCCTGGTATAAATAGATTATGGATTTATTTTTTTCCCATGCAAATTTCCAGAGAAGATGATTCTTTATTCCCTATTGTATTGTATCAAAGCAGCCGCAACCTTTATCATAAGAAAGTTTTGAAGATCGATCCTAACCCTAACTCCTCCACTTAATACATTGACTAAAACCTTCCTCCGTGGAAACCGAAAATAATGATTAATTACCATATTCTGTGCATTTATATTTGCCCCTTCAATAACTCTCCTCATGATTCTATCAGGGCACCCATCACCTTGAACAAAATTTACCCCTTCTCTCTCACCTGCTGTATTGGACACTCTGATGGCAGAGATTAAGCCTTCACAGTGCCTAGGTCAGTATCTGGAGCACAGTCCGCATTCTATAGAGGTTCAGTTGCTATGTTGTTTGCTATGTCACATACACTATATTCAAGCTAAATATTTTCAAGCATTTCCAATATTGAGTGGAGTTATTTCTCAAACCTTTTTGGAATTCAACAACATACTTTACCAATAGCACCACAATAAATGTTTCGTGGTTATGATAATAATGCAAAACATAGTTTATGAGTTGCTTTGCCATTATTTTTTAGGCCTGTCAAGTTGTCATGTTATTCTGCCTACATTACAGTCTTAGTGGCTGACTGATATATAGACCATGATTGATGTAATTTGGGGGGAAAGTAAGTGCTCTTAGGTACAAATCATACCCTTCTTGTGGTCCCATCTCAACCTTCTGCTATAGGCCCTGGCTATGTTAGAATAAAAATGATCAGGGCAACTTGAATAATAAAAGAAGGCAGGTATGAGTAACAGCAATAGTTAAAGAAGATGGAGATAATGGCAAAGCTACTTCTAGAAGTCATATTCTAATTGCTTTAGAGATGATGGCAATCTCTTAGTTGGCAGCTGATCAGACCACCCCCTTCCACCACTTTTCCCAGTTGGACATCCTGAGAGGCTTTGGCAAATCTTCCACTAGCCTTGCTATAGCCTTGCTGCCCATGCTAAAACAAGGGTATTCTAAAATAACGTGGAATTCTCCCAACTCTAGCTCCAACATGATTAAGATAATTAGTTCATTCATTCAACTAGTATTTTTTAAGTCATTGTCATACATCAGATGTGTTTTGGACACTAGACAATTCATTAGAAAGACATTTTTTTGGATTTTTACTATGGAGTTTATAGTTAGTACAGACAGATCATAAATATATACTCAACAAATACACAGTATATTAGATGAAGATAAGTACTATGAAGGAAAATAAACAGGCTAAGGTGACCATAAAAATAATTGTGTAAAATAGGAGATTTTGAACATAAGAGGAAGGAAGAGTTTTTATAATAACACTAGTAGACATAAACCAGAACTGCACTGTGCAACTAGGGTATGTAGTCACCATAGTTGAGGGACATGAGAAATATGAAGGGTACAAGGAAATTACTTAATTTCTTGGATCTAGAGACCTGAAAATTAGGTAGCTAGCACAAGCTGAGTTGCAGAGACTGTTTATGACTGCTTCTCTGTAGTAACTCACTTAATTATTACCATAACATTATGAAGTAGGCATTATTATTATTTTTATATGATGGGTTGGGAAACATATGCATATAGATTTGAGAGCAGGATTTTCCAAGGGACCCTTCTCTCATTACGCTCTGGTTCTCTTGCCTCCTCTGGATCCCCTTCTCCATTTGCCTGAAATACCCAGACCCACAATTTCCCTCTCCTGCATATGATTGAACAAGGCATACAAACATGGAAAAATTGAAATAAAGGTGCTGAATTCTGACCATAATTACTGCGCATGTGAAGCTGGGGAAATACATTTTTCATGGGTCCTCCTTGGTATTTAAATTCTTTAGATTGGACCTAAAGCCTCTGTGCTTTTGTCACAAAACTATGTGTTTGTCTGTTTTTTTTTTTTTATCTTCGTTTCTTTTCACGTTGAGATTTAACACATTGCTTTCAATAACATATGCATTGTTTGTCATTTTTAAATTGTATGTGTGTGTGCTTCAAGAAACTCTTTCATATTTTGAAAGACTATGTGTCACAAAAGTAAAGTCTGATATAGAAATATTAAACTAAAAAAAAAGAAGAAAATACACTTGTGCAAACCATGGGTATTAATGGGAATTGGAAGAAAAATGAAAATGAAAATAAAGTAGATTTATTAGAATTGCAGGATTGTGAGTAATTTTTAATGAGTTTTCATTATTATTAGAAGATTGCACAATAAATAGAATTTTTTTAAATCACTGAGCACAAGACTTATTCATGTCTAAGAGTCACCAGAGATGCAATTTATACTCCTTAATTTTCTAGAGGCTATATAAATTACATGTTCCACTTTTATATTATACTTGGAATGGTTTAGGGTCTTATTTATCAGTTAACCATTTCAAACTTATATAAAATAAGTTGGAGAAAGAGAACACAGCCGAGTAGAAAAATTGTTAAAGAGCTCTGATGAAATCGGTAACAGGTGTAGACTCTGATGAAGTAGTTTAATAGGAACATATTTCAAATAATACTCTATGGTTTGACATCCAGTCCATTAATGGATTTTGAGGGATGTCTGGAGAATTTCCTGGTATCCAGAGGAGAGACAGACACATGATACTGAGATAAATAAATGTCTCTGATAGTTCTTCACTGATAAAATTTGAAGGTTATGTGTGCCTTACAACTCAGTTTTATATTAATCACTCTAAAGCTATAACAGCCTTTATATAATTCTTCAAGTTGAAGCTACATAAATAAATAAATATATAGTTTAAAAATTTTGTTTAAATATATTTAAAATGGCCATTATTTAAATAAATAGCATTAATAAATCTGTATTTTATCTCATATAATATACTAGTATTTAGTATGCATGTCAAGTCACTAATTCTTTTCAAAAAGGAGTAATTTTTTTAAAACAAGCAAGGTTAATTAGAAGGTTGAAATAGAGACGTTAAGAAATTTTACATGCATTATCCTTGCATAGAAACTATAAATTTTGCCATTCAGTATTTTGAAAAATAGCTCATTGGCTTTGATGTTTTAAAAAACACTGTATGCATATGTTCATTTTTTTCAAATGCTGCCTTATCAATGTTGTATAGGAAATTAAGAAAGTTCTTTTCACCAGTGTTTTATTGTGGAAGATATGAATGAAAGCAGATATTGACTTGGGGATGGAAAGGTCACTGCAAGATATGTGTATGTGAGTGCTCTGGAAAAGCAATAAAATGGGATATACTTATATGTAGACATTGAGTATTATTTGGTTCAAAATATCCATTAAATTTAAACAAATGTTATGCTAGGCCTTGGGATATGGCTTTTAAAGTGTCTTATTTTCCAAATATTACCAAACTTTGTCAGCTTCATCAAGGCAAATAATGAAAACCCTCAGCAAGATGAATAATGCTTAAGCATACCCTGGCTCCACAGTCCTGGGGTAAGTCTTAGGAAGTCAGGAGATAGGAAGACTAAGCCCCAGTCTGAAGCTGGTTTTATTCATCTGGCCAAGATCAAGGAGGGACATTCTCTGAAGGAACTTCTTCATTTCAAAAAACTTTTGAGAACAATTTCTTCCTGACAATGCTCTCCTTAGAGATTAAGTAACTCAACCACAGTTAAGCTCTTGTTCAAAAAAGATTATTATGTCCATTCCGAATCTCTTAATCAGTCCTTTCTACATCAGAGCCTGGGATTGGAGAATGAAGGACTAGGGAAGGAGGATGCAAAATTGCTTCCATTTCTATCTTCATTCTTTGAGTTCAGACTTTTTCTCAAGAGTTAGTACAGTTCTATTAGGACAACATATACCCCAACCCAGAATCTCAAAACCAATTATCATTTGGTTCGCACTTTTACTAGAATGAAGATTAGCACAAGAATAACTATAGGAATGAAGTCCATAGAAACAGGTCACAGTGCCACTGTTTGCCATTGGATGCATGTGTATGAGGAAATGATTTACACATGCATCACTGCTTTACAAGACATTTTTCTATAGAATTAGCAGTAATGTTTATGAACAATTTGAGCTAAATAGCTAGTAAGCAAGCAAAATAAAAAGTTCAAGGTAAACCAATACTTTTGATGTAATAGGAGTAAAAATGTTTCAATGCATTTAACCTAAGTATGTAAGCTTTACTAACAAGAACATTTGCTTAGTCTTTTCTATTAGGTTTTATTGCTACATTGATTGTGAAACTATAATAAAACCTTGCTGAGACTTTATAACCAAATAAAATGTACTGATAAATGAATCACCTATCACATAATGCATAATGGGTGGTTGCAACTACTTTTTAAAGACGTTAGCAAATATATCGATCAATAAATAGACAGCTATTTCCTAAACACTGTATTAGGCACAACTGGTATCATAAAAGAAGCAAATATATTCAACACAATCTATAATATTGAGTACATGTTATAGAAATATCCCTAATACCTCAAGAAATATAAGTGACATGTGATGGTAGAAATAACAAACAATAGTAGAACTCATGATACTTGAATAGGAAAACCGATTTAATCACAAAGAATGCACCTGAGATAATGAAGGAATGGAATCAGAAGAGGTAAAACTAGAAAGGAAATTCAGTAGGGGATACTATGCACCAAGTCAGCTGACAGTTGACAAACTGGAAAGAAATTGTTAGTTTAAAAAAAAAAAAAAACTAATGATTCACCTTAGCATAATTAAAGAACATAGGTGAAAGAGGAAGACAAGAAGTCTAATATGGATATTAATAGGCACCAAAGGGGAAAGTATATGAAGATATATATGGCTTCACTATGAATAAATAAATGAAGTTAAAACTGTAATGAATATCTCCCCTTGCAAACATTATTTAGCAAAAATTAGAAGATGTGATAATACCAAATATTGGTGAGAATGTTGGGGACCAAGCATGCTAGTACATTACTGATGGAAATATAGACTAATGCAGTTATTTGAGGAATTGATGAAATAACACTAGCAAGATCCTATCACTAAGAAATTCATTCCTAGTTTCATACCTCAGAAAAACTAGTACACAAACACCTTGTAATTGTTGTTACTACTGTGGTTGTTGCTGTTTCAATATTCTGACAACAGGGAGTTGAAAATAATGTTTCATTTTGTTTTGTTTTTTAAGATTTAATTATTTATTTTGGGGGGAGGGGCAGAGGGAGAGGAAGAGAGAAACCCAAGGGGACTCTACCATGAGCGCAGAGTCGGAGGTGGGCTGGATCTCAGGATTCTGAATTCACGACCTGAGCTAAAACAAAGAGCCTGATACTTAACCAACTATGCCACCCAGGTGCCCCTAAAGTAATGTTAAGTATCTAAATAAGGAACTTAGTAGAGAACTGAATAAAGTAAAATGTGATGGAAAAATATCTGAAACATCTAAAATATGATACAACCATTCTGATAAATCTTACATATATATCAGTAAGTTTAAACAAAGGGAAAAAAAAGAACAGATTTCTAGTACAATCCAATTTATGAAAATTTAGAGATAAATGGGCAGGGGCAAGATGGCAGAGAAGTAAGAGACCCTGTTTCAACCGGTCACCTAAAGTGAGCTAATTACCTACCAGAACACTCTGAACACGAATTTATGTAAATTTAAACTACTTACATATATAAAATAACATTGTATATAATTTTCCCAAGATACATAGAGATAGAAAGCAAACACAAGCAGTAGTTACCTATAGTAGGAAGTGGGTAGACAAAAGTAGGATTCTGAGTTTAAAAAAATAATAATAAAACTAAAACAGAGATTTGCAGAGATGAAGATAAAAGATGAAGATGAAAGATGAAGATGGAGATTAAAAAATGGAGCCACAAACTGGAAAGCACTCAACTCTTAACATACCAGCACCCCCTAAGGAAAGCCAAATGGCCAGCCTCTATGTTTTCTTGTCATATACTTGTAACTCTCTGCAAAGTAACCAAATTTAGTTTGACATTATCTTATATTTTTAACAAGTACTTTGTAAAACACAGCTTAAATCAGCAGGATTATAACCTAGAAATTTTGTGTTTTTTCTTCCCTTAATATAGATCTGAGAAAAAACGGGGAGAAGGGCAGAGTTCAGAACATGCACTATTTAGGACACAAGGGCTCTGGGCCAGAAGATGCTAAGAGTAACAGGTCAAAGCTGAGGGGAAGAAAATTGCCCAACTTCTTCCACAGAATATGGCTGAAAACAGATTGAAAGAGTGAGAAGAAAATTTGGGACAGGTAAATCTGTGCCATTCTAGCCCTTTCCACATGAGCATTGAAGGTTAATCCTGAAGATTCTTGACTGCTGACAAAACATATATCTTTCAACTCTTAGTTGCAAACTCTTGTAGTATGCTTGATTTAAGGCACAAATGGAGGTTTCTACAGGTTATTCTACGCCTGCATGGAGCTGGCATAAATAATGAAAAAGGAGCTTTTATTTTACCTTTACCCATCCTCTTAAAAAGAAAACAGACATCACTAAAAAGGTATGGAAGGAGGTAAAGTCATGTAATAAAGTGGGTATTATTTTTCCTTCATGCCCCCATATGGTAACTCCTTTATGTAAATCATTCCTTTCTTGTCCAGCTCCTTTGCTGAGTCTTGAAAAAAGAAACAAAAAGACCAGACCACTGGAAGCAGCCACCACATGATTGTTTCCCTAAAGGAGGAAGGATTGCTGCAGGCTGGCTGAACCCCAGGATGATGATGGAGGCTACAGATCCCAGCTTTATTAAAATCAGAGGAACTCAGGCTTCTTTTTTTTTTTTCTTTTTTTTTTTTTGCACCTTTGAGATATTTTATTTATTAGAGAGCCAGAGAGCAAGCACGAGTGGAGGGGAGAGTTGGAGGCAGAAGCGGACTCCCCACTAAGGGAACCCAAGGACATGGGGCATGATCCCAAGGACCCTGGGATCATGACCTGAGCTGAGGTCAGACCTCTAACTGAGCCACCCAGACAGCTCTGCTAGTAGTTAGATCTTTTTTTTTTTTAATTTAAGCTTTATTTAAACATATAATGTAACCCCACCACCCTCTCCCAACCCCTCTTCCCCCCACCACCCTCAGTTTGTTTTATGACATTAAGAGTCTCTTTTGGTTTGTCTCCCTCCCAATCCCATCTTGTTGCATTTTTACATTTCCTACCACCTTAACTCCCACCCCCATTGCATCTCCACTTCCTCATATCAGGGAGATCATGTGATAGTTGTCTTTCTCCAGTTGACTTATTTCGCTAAGCATAGTACGCTCTAGTTCCATCCATGTTGTCGAAATGGTAAGATTTCATTTCTTTTGATGGCTGCATAGTATTCCATTGTATATATATACCACTTCTTCTTTATCCATTCATCTGTTGATGGACATCTAGGTTCTTTCCATAACTTGGCTATTGTGGACATTGCTGCTATAAACATTCGGGTAAACGTGCCCCTTTGGATCACTACGTTTGTATCTTTAGGATAAATACCCAGTAGTGCAATTGCTGGGTCATAAGGTAGCTCTATTTTCAGTTTTTTGAGGAACCTCCATGCGGTTTTCCAGAGTGGTTGCACCAGCTTGCATTCCCACCAACAGTGTAGGAGGGTTCCCCTTTCACCACATCCTCGCCAGCATCTGTCATTTCCTGACTTGTTCATTTTAGCCATTCTGACTGGTGTGAGGTGGTATCTCATTGTGGTTTTGATTTGTATTTCCCTGATGCCCAGTGATGTGGAGCACTTTTTCATGTGTCTGTTGGCCATCTGGATGTCTTCTTTGCAGAAATGTCTGTTCATGTCCTCTGCCCATTTCTTGATTGGATTATTTGTTCTTTGGGTGTTGAGTTTGCTAAGCTCTTTGTAGATTTTAGATACTAGTCCTTTATCTGATATGTCATTTGCAAATATCTTTTCCCACTCTGTCAGTTGTCTTTTGGTTTTGTTGACTGTTTCCTTTGTTGTGCAAAAGCTTTTGATCTTGATGAAGTCCCAATAGTTCATTTTTTCCCTTG